>JAOTQR010000109.1:4211146-4238131 GCA_025774065.1 Solanum ossicruentum | reverse complement strand
CAAAGATTCACTATTTTTTGGCTTTGGGGTATGATAAAATAAAACAAAATGACTCTTTAAACTGTCTGTGCTTCTTTCAACTGTGAAGTAGCAGTTAGTTAATGCAACTTTCAACGCTCATCATAGGTCATCCGGAAATAGTCACGCTATGTTTTAAAACATAGGGGTTAGGCTGTGTACATCCGATCCCCCTTTATCCCGCAATGAGCGAAAACCTTTGAGACATTGGGGTAATGTGGTTGTTGTTGAAGTGAAAAGTCTCGATTTGTTATAGAGTTTGGAAATACTTTGAGAGTTAAAAATATGGATAGTTTTTTATTGGATATTATTCCAAGAACTTGGGAACATTTTGAGGAACTTATATTTCATGTTTGGGATAATTGAATGCAAATTTGATAAGGGGTTGAATTAAATGTAGATTAAACTTTGAGGTTGAAGAATATATTCATGTATATTTACATGTATATTATATATATAGCATTTATATAATACTTACTTATGCTTTATGCACATGTCATATGCAGAGTATACACAAAGTATACAGATTAACATATGATGATATATATATGTGATACATGCAATTGTCACTTCGCAGAATTGAAATTTTCTTATATCAAAACCAATTTGAATTAGTTCTAAATGCACAAAGCTAAAATTGATACATTTTCAGATTGAACAATATTCAGTTGAGTTTTAACATAAAATTTTGAATTTAGTCGAAAATCAACTCAAAGCTTTAACTGAATCTCTTTTTTCATATATGTTTTCTCGTTTAAAAAATGTATAGTAAAACCAAGTATTAGATTATAAAAATTGACGAATTGAAGGAATCAAGAAAATTGATAAAAATTAAGAGGGATAAGTTTTAAAGTACATGTAACAAATAATTTGGAACATTTTTTTATTTTTTATTTTGTTAAATTACATGTCCAAATACAAATAATGTCTTAATTTAACTCTAAGACAAAAAACAGAGCAAGAAAGATTCAATGTACCTTGTGAAAAACAATTTGAACAAAACCAAGAAAACATAATCTAAATTGTACTCCCTCCGTCTCACAATAACTTAACTTTTGAAACTTTTTACAAGATTTAAAATAGTTGAATTTTTCAAAGTTCAAAATGAATGTTTGAAACTTTTTTCATATTTTCTCTTACATTAATTGAACTTTTATATTTTCTAGGAAATCAATTACACTATATATTTATGATTTTAAAAGGAGCAATAGTGGAAAGCATGGTGTAAATTTTGTCTTTAAAAATTTTTCTTAATATGTGTGTATTATCTTATAAATTCAATTAATATGAGACAGAGGGAGTAATAATTTTTATCTTTTACTGCTTTGATCATGTTTACTTTTTCCAAATTCAATTTTACCCATACTTTAAGAAACAATTATTAGTACGAAACTTTATCATAATACCTATATCAATTAATGTACAATCTTAAATTTTAAAAAATAAATAATTGATATATATTTTTAAAAATAATAAAAAATATATATATTTAAAAATAAAATTCAGATCAATCTCTGTGAACTTAACATAAATTATAATAATCAAAAAAAATATTTTTTAATTTCAGCAGCATTAACGAAGATGATAAAACTGACAAAAAAAGATTAAACAAAATCATGCCTTTTTTTTCACGATGTTGACTTACTACCATTTAATGTTACTGTCCCATTTTTATGGATACAACGAATTTGATATATGTTGCAACATTTAACAATCATATTCCTTCCCTCCGATTAATTTTAATTGTCATAATAAAATTTAAAAATTATTAATTAATAATATTTTTGGTTGATACGTATCTTATAAATAATCAAAGTCTTATTTATGTATATATTTTTCAATTTTAGAATAATTAATGCTAAAAATAAATTTTAAAAAAATAATTAATTCGCTCTTAATTAACTATACTGATACTAATTTGAAACAATTAATTTTAATACACCTGATAATTAAAATAGAACAAAAAAATAAATTATTTTTGTGTGAATAAAGATGGATATGAAATTTGAAAGCTTATGGGTTTTAGCAATAAGGAACCAATCTAGAAAAGAAGAGAGGGCGTAAAATATTCTTTCTGCCTAACGATAGTCGTTAGCTATAAAAAAAATAGATGTTTAGTACTTTCTTTGTCTCATATTAATTAAATTTGTAAATTAATACATATATATTAAAAAAACATTTAAAGATAAAATTTACCTCATACTTTCCATTATTGCCTTTGTGAAATCATAAGTATATAGTAGTGTAATTTATCTTCTAAAATATATAAAATTTCAACAAATGAAAGGGCAAATATGAAAAAAAAAAATAAAATTAAACATTCTTTTTGAACTTTGAATGATTCAACTATTTTGAAAATAGTCTCAAAAATTCAATTAATTTGAGACGGATGGAGTAATATTTATTCATTTTATGAAATCAAGAGATAAATTTACATTTAGTTCCTAATTTACCTCTATTATTAATTATAGCCTTTTTTCTATCATATTTTTAAGGACACTGTATTTATTAAATAGCTATTGTTGGACGAAGAAAAAAAATTATTTCACAAACAAATGTGAACAAACATTTTATTGTACTGATTCAATATAAAATCAAATTAGATTAATTCAATATTTTTAAATTTTAAATTAGATGTTCGAAAGTTACAATAAATTGTGATACTTTTCATATTCACATGGTGAAGAAATAAAAATTTAAAATTCTGGTCAAAATTGATATAGTTTTTTTTTATACCCCATTGCCTCAAAAGGCTCTCGCTCATTGCGGGGTGAGGAGGGGTCGGATGTACGCAGCCTAACCCCTATGTTTAAAAATATAAAGCGACTGTTTCCAGATGACCCATGAGAAGCGTCGAAAGTTGCATTGACTAACTGCTACTTCACAAATGAAAAAAACGCAGATAGTTTAAAGAGTCATTTTGCTTTATTACATCATACTCCAAGGCCAAAAAATAATCAATCTTTGGCTCCATAGTTTAAGTTTGAAAAAAGTGAAACATTACACCTAAAAGTGAAAGGTGGAGGAAGTACTGGAAAAGAAAATTGAAATAATTAATAATATCTCTACTCCAATTTATATGATTTCCTTTCTTTTTTAGATAATGTCTAAAAGAATATCAAATCTCTATATTTAGTCACAATTTTAACTTTAAAATATCAAATTTTACATTTTCATGAAATGATTTATATATATATATATATATATATATGGAATGATTTATATCACAGGAAGATTTATGATTTATTTTTAATCATAAATTTCAAAAGTCTGTCGATTTTCCTAAGCTTCGAAGTCTAATTACATCACATGTATTGACACCGAAGAAGTAGATGCTATATTTTCTTTGTTGTTTTTTGTATTTCTCTGTACTTACATTCACTACACTTGAGCAAATAATCTTTCGAAAACATCTCTATCTTTACAAGATTGTGATAAGATTCTCTTACACTCTATTCTTCACAAACTCACTTATAAAATTTTACTCAATATATTATTATCATAATAAAGAAATAATCTGATGAAAATTTTAAAATCTACATAAGAATATTTACGGAAAAAGGCCTAAAATACTCTCGAACTATTAAAAATGATACATAAATGCCCTCTATCCATCTATTGGACTTGAAATGTCCTTCTCATCCACCTATTGGACTTAAAATACTCTTCTCGTCCATCATGTCAAATATTAGCCTTTTTTTTTAGAAAAAAAAACATATTACTCGTATTAATTACATTATTTCTTTTAAATACATCATGATCATCTATTGATCGTAATTTAATTATTTAAAATTAATTATAAATCAAAATCGACTTGTCCAAAATTTAGCCAAACACCCACCCCTAAATTAACCCACTACCCATTAATTAAATTAAAACAAACACATAAGAGAATCTCAAAATAGATAAGCATTAGGATCATTATTTTTAATAGAGAAAAACGAAGAAGATGATGCCAAAATTGAGAAAAATTTGGGGAAAAACGTAAAGTGAATTTGTATTTTACAATTCTCTTTTCTGTTTGTTTTAATTTAATTAATGGATAAGGCGTTAATTTTAGAGCGAATTAAGATTAAGGGTCGAATTTAGCTAAATTTGAGGCAGATCAATTCTGATTTATAATTAATTTTAGATAATTAAAATTATAACTAATAATTGATCGTCGCGTGTTTTAATTATTTTAAAAAATGTTAATATTGATTCGAAGATGAATGATAAAAATATTTCAGGCCCAATAGACAATAGGTAGATAACAACGACATTTCAGATCTGATAGATGGATGAAAGACATTTATATACCATTTTCAATAGCCGCCACAGAACATTTTAGACTTTTTTTTGTATTATTTAAAAACATCAAGCTTGTCTATATATAGATATTCAGTCAACAACCACTTTTTTTTTTTGTATATCATCACTACACTACTTTCTTCACCTCCATTTAATATTTCACAAAAAAATAAAAATTTAAAAAAAATGTCTGCCGAAAGGGCAAATCGCCACCAAAGGAGGCCATCTCAGAGTTTCAATTTCGTCTTGCCGGAGAACATTTCGTTAGTTGATCCACTGCCTGCCGATTCCGACAATGTCGGCGGCGGTGAGCAGAATAAGGTTGTTCAGCCGCCGCCGCCGTCGTCAAGTTTGAAATCTGGACTCGGCCGTACCGTTAGCGGAGTTTCGTTGCCGCCGCTGCCGGCGGAGACGTCGACGGAGAAGGAGGGAATGTCACGACGTCAAGGATGAAATTAAGAAAATGTTTTATGAAATTAACTTTTTATTTTAAGTTAATTAATGTTTTAGATTTATGATCAGTTGATAATCTACGTTAATCTTTTTTATTAATTTTAATTACTTCCTCTGTTTTTAGTGATAATTGTACTCTTCCATCTTACTTATTAAATTTTACCGAAAATATTATTAATGTTATTGTACTACATAGCTTTATTATACAATAGACTTTTACGATCGAATTTTTTTCAAATTCTGCGCATAAACAGCTTTAATGCACGGATCTTAATTTTTTTTTCAAAAGTAACTTTTAGTCATAAAATTTCCAAATTTGGAGTTGGGTTTCAAGTTTGGAAGAGCTTCAAACATATTTTTTAATTTCATATTCATAAATTTCAAAATGATTAGTTACTTTTCTTATGTTTTTTTCTTAAAAAACAAAATATAATTTTATTTTAAATTTGATAAAAGAAAATTGTTCGGACGATAAGTATTCCTCACTTCTAATCTAAAGTTTGTAAGCTTAAACTAACGGAGAGCAAAAAAGTGAAAGTTCCTTGAAATAAATTAAAAAATATCTTAAATTTTAGTTTTAGAAAAGTTGAACAAAATGAAAATATTTAAAATTTATAGTTGATGCCTAACAAGAGTTTAAGACTATAAAAATCAAAAGTATTTAATACGTTATACTTTACAATTTTGAAGCCATAATTTTTCAAAAAGACATAATACATAAATGTAGTTTTTAACTCGACTTCAGTTGGCAACAATAATCTCTAACTTTATCAGTACACAAATAAATTTTTTAACTATTTACGTGAACAAATAGACATATAATCCTTCATAAATCGTGTTATTTATTTAATTTTCTAAAAATTTAAGTGTTTATTTATGCAAATCCATGATTGAAGAATATAAATATCAACTGAAATCAAATTAAAAGATATATTTATATATTATACCTTATAAAATTTTATAACTAATCAAACTAAGACACGTAAAATATGTCTTCATTTGGAGGGTGAATTTAGGACAAATTCAATCAAAACATTATCCAAAAGTTTGGGTCCCTCTATCTCCTAATGGGTCAAGAATTGTTGGCCCATATCATAGTTTACCCATCCTAGCCCATAATTGGAGGTGAATGATTTGCACAAAAATGGCCAACTTGTATTATTATTTAACTTTTATCCATTTTTAAGTAATTAAGTATGATTTCATGAATTATGTCTGATAACTTATCTTTAAATTGTCCATTAAGTTTTGTTAAATTATCATGTTAGGTAAACAATTTTCACGTGATGTATTTTAAAATTATTTATGAATCTAATAAAATTGACAAGTTGATTGTATGTTGTTTAAATAAAAATTAAGTTTAATTGGTATGATCTGAATAAATTCCATCAATCTCGGATGGAGTCAAAGATTCACTATTTTTTGGCTTTTGGGTATGATGGAATAAAGCAAAATGGCTCTTTAAACTGTCTGCGCTTCTTTCAATTGTGAATTAGCAGTTAGTCAATGCAACTTTCGATGCTCATCATGGATTATTCGGAAACAGTCGCTCTATGTTTTTAAATATAGGGGTCAGACTGCGTACATCCGACCCCCCTTTACCCCTCAATGGACGGAAGCCTTTGAGGTATTGGGGTAATGTTATTGTTTGTTGGTATGATCTGAATAGCTTTTTCAACCTAATCATTTCAATTAATTTGATAGTCTGATTGATAATAATAATAATAGTTAATTGACATATGACCAACAAAACCTATTTTCTATTTTCATAAATCATTTTTTTCTATTTTCATATGATTCATGTGAATTTCTTTATGTACTAAGAAACACTCAAACATTGATCTTTTTACTTCTTTGTAACAAGGTCAGGCTTTTTAATTTGGTTCGTGGACTCACAGTGGGTAAATTATTGAAGATGGGTGAGTTTTTAAAATTTGAATTTAAAAAATAAAATAAAATTGAATTAATTGTACGCGTTTATCCATTTGGCTTAAGGATATATATATGACTCAAATTTTTATATGTAAATATAGATTTTTATATATGACCTCGTAAGATATAAATACTATATTTGAAATTATAACTTTCAAATTTTTATGTGTAAATATAGATTATCTATTTTGCAATTGTTTACTATCTTTTTTTTATTTTAATAATAGATGATCTATACATTTCACTACTGATGAACTTATTAAGATTACAATTATTTTTTTTCAAATAATTTAACTGATAAAATAGCAAACATAATGACAAATTATTATTTTTCTAACTGGTTAGAAGTCACAAAAAAAAATCTATTTTGATCTAATTATATAAAATAGAAAATCTCATAATAGTTCAATGATATAATTGGAAAGATTTTTTCTTTTTTATAGAATTTTAAACCAAACACAAAATTAAATGAAAAACAATAAACCAAACATGGGATAAAAAATAATTCATGCATAACTAATCCCTGTATTATTTATTTTTGTACCAAATAACTCCAGTATGTGATATTAACTTATTCCAAGGATTAGTTATACATGGTCTAAAAATCCCACCAAACATAGAATTACTAATACCATACTTAATACATAGATTATTTTCTTCTGATCCCTCCTACCAAACATACCCTTAGTGAAAGATCAATAATGCTGGGATTAATAATGCTTGAATTATTTTATATCAATTTTTTGGTTCATTACTTATAATCTAATCTTGTGGTTGATTTAAACCTTTATAATTTTTTTTCCAATTATACTCTTGAATTATTATGAGACATTCTATTTTATGTAATTAGATCAAGGTACATTCACGATTTAATTTTTAATTTCAACACGTTCTAAGCTCTTTACTTGCATTGATGTAATGTATGTTTTCTATTTATTTTATACTTTCTATGATTTATTTATCTATTTATATATTTTTTTAATTTTCTTGAGTTGAAATTCAAATTATGGTTATAAAAAATAATTAATAATATGTAAAAATTATTGACATTAAATGGATCAAATTGGGCGAGTTATGACCCAACACAAATTATAGCCCAACCCATTTGAGTATAAAGTAAATTTAACCTGATGATAACCCAATTCAATTTCTATTTCAATCAATTTTATTATTCATAATTTTAACCACGCAT
Source organism: Solanum ossicruentum (assembly GCA_025774065.1). Lineage (NCBI taxonomy): Eukaryota > Viridiplantae > Streptophyta > Magnoliopsida > Solanales > Solanaceae > Solanum > Solanum ossicruentum. The sequence continues at coordinate 4,230,246 of JAOTQR010000109.1, read as the reverse complement.
TTGACGCCCTACTAATAACTATTCTAATTAGGTCCTTAGTATAACGAAGGGTGTGTGCTATATACACACCCATTATTTTTGAAAGTTCTAAGTTATATTTGATAAAATAAATACAAATTTGATCACTCTAAATTAAAAATCAGCATTAGGTAGTAGGTTTGTCTGAAATTGTTTTTTTTTTTATTTTGGTTTTTTCTGTGCTAATAATTTTGCAGATTTCCGCTTTGTTGAATTCACGCACAAAGATTTCAGTTCAAAACTTTTCAGCTGACCCACCAAACAATGTCTCTCTCTGTTCCTCACTTCATCAGTGGTGTAAAGGTCAGTTTTTTCCTTTACCCTTTAGTGTTCTGTTTGATTAGCCATGAAAATTTCTGCAGAAATGAAGATGGGGTGTGCTCCTTTCAGTTGAACTCTTACTATTAATACAAGAATCAAGAATCTTGATGTCATTGTATAAAATGTCCCTTTGTTTGTTAGTAGTATCTTTGATTTGTGCATTAGCTTGATGGTGCTCAATTACTTGTGTTTTCTGTGATTATCAAGAATCAAAATCCAGCAGCTCTTCTCTAAAAAGGGGTTCTTTATCCTTTTTTTGCTTTTTTATAACTGTGTTGTTCGATACAGTTGAGCTGAAGGTCTTTCCGAATAACCTTGTAGTGGTAAGGTCTGCGATACACTCTACCCTCTCCATGCCCTACTTTGTGGGATTTTGCTAGATATGTTGTTGTTGTTGGTGTATGACACAGCTTGTACACAGCTTAACTAAATCCACGTGATACTTGTCCTTCCTGAGGGCCGAGTCTAGGACATATGGAAAGAAATCACTTAGGTTATCAACCTTCTTCATTCTCCACTACGCCATACCCTTGGGGTGCAAAAAGGGGTTCTTTTTCTGTGGTGTTTTCCTTTTTGCACTAGGTTAAAAGTGTGAAATTTTAAGCTGCAGGTATGCGGTTCGAGAAAGCATTTGCAGAGGGATTGTAGAGTATTTACAGTTATATCAATGTCAAAAGAGGCATCAAACTATATACCAGCAGCTCCTATATTCCTCCCTGAAGGACCATGGCAGCAGGTGTGGGAATTCTTTCCGCTATATCTCTCTTGTTTCAATCGATGAACCATACTCAATGCAAATTAGTCGTCATTGCTATTGGATTCAACTGTATTTATCACACTTTTCTTGGGTATTTGTGATCAAAGGTGGTGTCAAGACTAGCTTACACGAAAACACTTATACATATACTAACATATTTTAAATTTTATAACAAATATTGCTATTTCTTTGTTTGGTGCGGCTATTTTATCTAATGAAATTGAGACTCTAGTTTCCTATACAGTTGCGCCTGAGATATTTTAGTCTCTATGAATCAGGTGTATTCCTCATTGGTGCTAGAAAGTAGGGGATGAAACCAAGCATGCTCTAATAGGCATTTTACAATTGGTACACCTTTTGTAGTTACTGAAAAGATAGATAATTGGGGTCAACATTCAGTGCTAGTTTAACTATGTCTGACTTCAGGATAAAGCAAGCACAGTTCTATCTTGAGCCGAAACTCGTTAGAATCTATTACATTGTATATCGATATTTGTGTGTCTATATATTACTTATATATGGTTCTTGACAAAACTTATGCAAATAGGATTGAACACTAGTCTTGCCTTATTCCTGAAATTAGTTTTTTTTCAAAAGGTTAATTGATTATTCAGGACTATATGATTTAATTTTGTCTGTAGACAACTTAGACTGCTTCAAATGTGTAGATTCCTGGTGGTGTTACTGCTGCAAAGGGTTTCAAAGCTGCTGGAATGTATGGTGGATTGCGTGCTCTTGGAGAGAAGCCTGATCTCGCACTCATCACTTGCGATGTTGATGCCATATCTGCAGGTCAGCTACCCTGATATAGTCCTAGATTATCAGTGTTGAGCTTTTCGTAGGTTCATGAGTGGAAAACTATATTGTTGTTTGTTTAAAATTCTTACCTCCTTTGCCCCACCCGCTCCTTGTAAGAGTAAAGGAACGTAAAGCTTTCTAATATGTTGCTTGGACTCTTCAAAAATGTCAATAGGTGCGTGTTTGATTCTCCAAAAGTAGTGTATATTTAGAGAATCCGGCACGGGTGGCATCAAAATGAAGAGTCCGTGTGACTTAGGGCCTTCCTTGAAATGAAATAGAAACACATCTCATTGGTGGTAGTGTTAAAACTTACCATATAAACTTAACCAATAGAAACTGATAAATCAGGAATCACCTTTTTCTTGTTTTTCATCCAGGGGCATTCACCACAAATGTTGTTGCAGCTGCACCTGTACTATATTGTAAAAGAGCACTAAATGCATCTAAAACGGTATGTAGGGGACTCTGCACTTATTGATTAGTCTCTCACTTTCACTTATGAATGAACTCTGTCATTTTTGGAACTCTCAACCTGATGTCTTGGATTGCTTGCTGCAAGTCTGATTGCTTTCAAAGTCTTGTTTTCTTATAAGAATACTATCACTTTCAGGCTCGTGCAGTATTGATAAATGCTGGTCAAGCTAATGCAGCAACGGTAATTTCTCCTGAAAGTTTTTATTGGAAGCTCAATTTTTGAACTTTAATCCAATGCAGGGTATATTTCATCTTCTAGTTTCAATTTGTTTGGCATTAAAAGCAAACCAGACTCATCCAACTTCACAAAGAAGTTGTCATGCTGTCATATCACAACTTTCTTTCTGCATTATCTGATAATGTGACTCAAGAGTTTCAGAGTTTTCTTTTCAGGGTGATGCAGGTTATCAGGATGTAATAGAATGCTCAAGTGCACTAGCTAAGGTTTGCAGTTCATCCATTTTGGTTTAGACTTTAGATATTTGGTTTCTGATAGCAATTTTCTGTTGTGACAGTTACTTCAACTGAATCAAGATGAAGTCTTGATCGAATCAACTGGTGTAATAGGTCAAAGAATAAAGAAGGTAAATGCTTACATGTTGCATTTAATTGGTTTTCCCTAATTGCTTGAACTTCCTCCTTGCATATAGCAATGCACAGTGTCGGATGCCTTGAAGAAAATTTCTTTGGCATATTTGTGTATTATTTACTGTGGGAGCTTTTCCCCTCGACAGTAACCCCGTTTTTATGTTTTACGTCACTCACAGGAAGCGCTTCTCAACTCACTCCCTCACCTTGTTAGGCAGCTTTCACCAACTGTGGAAGGGTAATCTCCTTTTGTTATTGTTCTTTTTATTTATGTTTGATTGGCATCATCAGATTTTATCCTATAGTAAGTCTCTTTCTTTCTTCCACCACATATTCTTTCTTTATTTATACTTACCTGCTCGTGTTAGTATTCGTGCCTTCTCAATGGTGAAATTCATTCCACTCTAGGTGTCCTGTTCTGGGTAGGGATTGCTGATCATATATTTGCATTTGTAGGGCAAATTCTGCAGCTGTAGCTATAACGACCACTGATCTTGTTAGTAAGAGTGTGGCGGTTGAAACAGAGGTATGAAGATTCGTATTTCCTGGCATTGATGTGTTTGTTATGATTAAGTTCTTGGATGCTATTATTCATTGCTCTCCCAATTTATATTACAGTTTGAAGCTATTTATTTTGGGTTGAGTTTTACGAACTGTCATGATTAAGGTTTTGAAATAATCAGTATGTTGCATAGAATCGGTTGAACAGTAAAATAACCACTGTTTGAGGTGTTGTAATTTGTAACACGGGAGTTTCTTCCAGATCCTGAAGAAAAATAGAAAAAACGTAGATGTAAAAGAGATCAATAAACTTCTGGGAATATGGATGAAGGATACACCTAATATCCTTTACGAGGGATTAAAAGATGTTCGGCCTGCTGGAACTCCTTGCTAGTAAGATTTTCTTGGAGTAAATGCCTGTGAACTTAAGGTCACTGGTAGAGTTTATGCATACTCGATTTACAACTAATGACAACTTTCCTTGAGTCATTTCAAGCACAGGAACAAGTTTTGGTTGAGATGAAAGTAAATTGTTCAGTCACAGTTTAGATAATGCATGGATGTTGACATATGTTAAGTGTTATCACAAGTAAAAAGTGCAAAAAAGCTCTAAGGTCCGTTGCGGCTTTAAATGAAAAACACAAATAAAGCGTGGACTTCATGGAAAAATGTATAGAGGGAGAAAATACTACAAATATAGGTGTTTAGTTCAGGACTAATAACTATAAGTATGAACGAAAAATATATGAACAAAGAAATTGAAAAAAGCTTACGAAAAGCGAAACATCAATTGTTAGCGTTGCCTCTTCAAAAGAGGTCATTGGCAAGGACGAATATGCCTTAGAACCTTGATGACAACATTGAAGTTCACATTAAGCGGAGCTGAAGCGCGCAACACATTTTGGGCATCGCTTTAGGGCATAAGTGCATTTTTAAGTCCGCCTTTGATAACACTGCATATGCTATGCTTAATATGGACGATCAAAAGCAGTAACTTAGCATCTAGGTGAATGTACAAGGCCATCTATAATTTGTGTATCCTGTAGTTCCCATTTCTGAAAGGAATGATACTATAATGAGTTGTACTTATGCGTATCTTATGCTCAGCTTAGAGGAACTCGAATAAGAGTTGGGGGAATGGCAAAGGGTTCTGGAATGATTCATCCTAACATGGCAACAATGCTTGGTGTAAGTGTCTTCAAAATTCCTCTGTTTCCACCTAAGCAGTGAGATTATCTTACTGGATTCGAGCAACTATACAGGTGGTAACTACTGATGCCTCAGTCACAAGTGATGTTTGGAGAAAGATGGTACAAGTTGCTGTAAATCGAAGTTTTAATCAAATTACTGTAAGTAAGAAATTTATATTTTTTAATACTTCAGACACATACTATTCTGACCATGCATGAGGACTGAAGTTCAATTGTAGAAGTTTTCCTCAAGTTGCAGATGATCATTTCTAGTGTTTTTAATTGTCAAATGAAGCAGCAAAATTTTGAGTTCACTGAAAGTTTAATTGTCAAAAAGATCAAAACTGTTAAATATTCTCCTTATTCTATTTTCTTTTCTTCTCTGGCAACCCATATGTAAGTTGATTAAAGTAAAGCTTTAGATTCGTGAAACTTATGCTAGTTGTTTCTACCTGGTTTTTGGGTCTGAGGAAGAGAGATTGATGCCGTGTGGTTTTGCTACATCAGTACTGGTAGAAGGTTCTTTCTCATGATATATCTGAAACATATTATTTTCTGTTATGAGCAGTCTTGGTTCTTTTTTTTTTTTGGTTGCATCTCTAGAATGGTTTTTCCCCGTAATTCTATCGTAAATTCCCTGATTTGACCCAGCCTATTCACTTATTTGAAATGAATTTATGTTTATTTGCTTTGTGTACTGCATTTATGTTTACGAGCATAATAGCCACAGCAGTGTCATCTCAATTTATTCGGTGACTCTGTTGCATGATCTAAACCCAGGAGAGCATATATTTTGACAGGTTGATGGAGACACCAGTACAAATGATGCTGTCATTGCTCTGGCAAGTGGACTTGCGGAATCATATGAGATTTCTTCTTTGAACTCCTCCGAGGCAGAACACCTACAAAACTGCCTTGACGCTGTATGTGCTATTATTTGCTTTATTCTCTTCCGACTAGTCTATCCTGACCCAAGCAAGTCCAGGATAGGGTGTTTGTTATACTAGGGTGCATCCAAATTTGTGATGAAATGGACTTTCAGCATGATGTTTTCAATTCATATTTCTAATTGTTTCTGTGATTTTATTTACTTGATATTTGTGTTGAATAATTCAGCCTGCACACTCGTTTGTCATAGCTTTTGCCATAAAGTGTTGTATGCCAATCGCTTTCAAGCAAGAGAATTTTATGTAGCTTAGCAAAATTACTGGTCATTATGGTCAAAAACAAAGATTCTCATGACTTGTGAAGTATTATGAACATGATAATAAAGGAATTTCCCTATAACTCATCAGAAAATAAATAAATAAATAAATGCATATCCTTATAGCTTGGAGGATTATTGACACGATTCCACTACAGGTAATGCAGGGACTAGCAAAATCAATAGCTTGGGATGGTGAAGGAGCAACATGTTTGATTGAGGTCTGTATTTCTTTATTAAGTTCCTTATGAGCTCTGACGAACTTCCGTTTGCTCCTAGTCTTGTTTCTTAAACATGCATGAACTTAGAAATCAACTGTAGAAAAGTAGTGCTTATCTGATATTTTCATTTATGCTACCTGATCATAGATGAATACTAGAAAAGAATGATTAATTGTTTGGCTGAGTATCTGAGGTATACAATTAGGATCCTAGAGATCCCAGGTTCGGATCTCGACTACAACACATGGTGTGAGTTCATTTTCTCTAGCTTTAGTGGGCACTTTACTGGGGACGTGCTTGTGGGTGGTAGCAGGTTGTCAGGTGGTCGTCAAGCTGTGGTCTGGACAGCATCATAAAAAAGAGAGAACGATTGAATGGGTTATTGTAGTTGAGCTTGTTAAGGATAAATTGAAAAGAATAACTTGAAGGTGTCCAAGATGGAAAAGAATATCTTGTCTTGGTCACAGAAATAAATACATATAAAAATCATCTTAGCTTCATTTCCCAACAAAGGGCACCCAAGGGTGTGTCCAAATGGTCAATGAAGTGGAGTTGAGAGCTATGAAGTCTCATGCTCAATTCCTAGTGGAGGCTGAATCATTTGGTGATTTTTCCCCATATGTCCAAGTCTTAGTGAACAAAGTTACCCGATGCCTGTGTTTGTACGAGTTGGGAGAACAAGTACCCCGTTGAATTAGTCGAGGGTGTGCATGAAGTCCCACACCATGGTTATAAAAAGAAATACATATAACTGATATGACTAGAAGGTTATGAAAGAAAATTTCATTATCTTATGTTGATACGTATACTGGAGGATGGTAACTTTGAATTTGAGCTATGGTGGAGTGCTCGATCTCAATGCAGGTTATGGTAGGCTGAAGGTACTATTGTTTTAATATAGGACAGACAGAATATTAATTCTTTCTTTGGTTTGACACTAGATTTGAATTCTTTTGTTACTTGGCATGATAAAGGACAATCATGTAAGTGGAGAAGGGAAAGAGGGCGGGTCCATTATCCACCGAGTTTCAAATGCACACCCCTTGCCATCGGGGATTCTTTAGTTATCAAAAAAAGGGGACTATCATGTGTTTTCATTTGACAAAATATCTAAATGTGGCTTCCCTAATCTTCCAGTTTGTTGATGAGCATATATACACAGGTAGCTTCCAGAATCACTTTTTTTATTTTTAAAGCTTTGCTCGTCTCTAATTGGACATAGGTAAGGGTTGATGGTGCCGGTAGCGAAGCTGAAGCAGCAAAGATTGCTCGTTCAGTGGCTTCTTCTTCACTTGTCAAGGTATGAAGTGAACTAGTTTGCGTATGTACTTGGAGCTGTCTAGAAAGTACGCCTTACTGATACTTCCCTTTCTATAATCAGGCTGCTGTATACGGTAGGGATCCAAATTGGGGTCGTATTGCTTGTGCTGCTGGTTATGCAGGGATTCCTTTCAACGCCGACAAGCTTCGGATATCACTTGGAGATATTGTACTTATGGAAGCAGGCCAACCACTTCCATTTGATAGGTATGGAGAACGACACCCACATTTGTATTGCTTTATTAAGCATGGGCCCTGAAATTGCCTTCTCGTGTCAGTTCTTGTCTCAAGAGGGAACTATAACACTTGAATATACGCCTACAATCATACTAAACAACTCATTTTGGTTAAGTTCGATGCTACTCTCATTTTCTGACCAATACATAACTAATTCCCTTAGCTCTTTGTATGTTTAATTTTCCTGGTGAGGCCTTAGCCATTATAGAGTGTACGATAGTATCTCGACCTCAAATTCAGTTGGCCAATTTCGGATGCTAGACCTTAAGTACATAGCACCTCATTTATAGTTGTTCTATACGCTTTAGCACGTGATGCTCTTCCGTAGATTTTTTTTTCCTTTCCCTTTTTGTCTGTATCTCTTTGGACATCATAATCTTGGGTTATTCTGCAGGGTTGCAGCTAGCAATTATCTACGAAAGGCTGGTGAAGTTCATGGCACTGTTGAAATTCAATTATCTACTGGTAAGTTTCACATACATAAAACAGGCATATTCACATTGTACTTCCTCTGCGTTGGTGTATCGTGATGAAAGTAAACCAACTCCATGGCATCACACATAGCTCTCGATATAATTACCAAGAAGATCCTCTCTATGCAAACTAGTCCTTCAAGAGTGCAATCACTTAATTTTGTTTCTAAGATGATACAAGCTGAGACTTATCTCCTACATGCTTGACAATCGTTGTTACTTGAGGTGTTGAGAACTGTACTGGCGAGGAAAATGTTGATCCAAGCCATTATCATGTCTGCTAGTTCATTCTTCATGGATTTGTTTGTATGCCCTGTAGTTTTGTGGCTTTTCTGTCTGCCTTAACGAGAAATCTTGTATCACAGAGTATTGACAAATTAATCGAGTGTTTTCCTTGTACAGGTGATGGACCAGGAAACGGACTAGCATGGGGCTGTGACTTGAGTTATGATTATGTCAAAATTAATGCAGAATACACGACTTGATGTAGAGTGCGTGGTTCAAAGATTGAAGTCTCTCCCAATAAATCAGCACCGGCTTAGGAACTTGTATGGATACTGCTGGAACCAGCAGAATTTTGCTAGGTGGACAAGACTTTCACACTATTCATAAAATAGAAGCCTTAATTTGGTGTGTATGATGTACATTGTTTTAAATAAATTTTGTTCTTGTTTACTCTCAAGTTTTACTCCTTGAGGTTTTGGAAATTATGTTGTCACATTAGACATTATGTTGCTAATATTCAGACATGATTATTCTTCTTGTATTGAAGTTCAATTTGCTCAAAGCCTGATGTAAATTAACATTTATACAATTGCTTCAGAACTAAGGAAGTTTAACACAACATAAGAACCTTAAGGCTATTCACGGAGGTAGACAGATTGCTTACGAAAGATCCTCAGCTACAGGTAGCTTAGAGATTTTTATGACCAAAATCAGTAATAAAGCATGAATCAATTACACACAACTTGTTCAAACATGCTGGAAATACAGCAAAGCAAAGAGCCATCCGTCCGTCCAAAAGGGCAAAAGTTTTAAGATTCAGTACAAAAATGTCAACAACTCCCACAAAAATGTCACAACTTATTTATTTACAGAAATAGAGGAAATGTCCAGAGCGCACACCACGATAAAAAGGGCAACTCATGAAGCCTTTGCAACTGGGAAATGCAACTTTGTGACAGATTTCTTCAGAAAACTACTACCACAAAATGAATCCGGGGTGCTGCCAATATCATAATCCATGGCACCAGCCTGCAGCCCACTAGAATGAGCAAGAATTTCATCCTCCAGATAATGAAAGCTAGAGCAAGTCATTATGTGGTTATCCTCTAGAGGATGATAACTCCTCTTGGTACTCCCACCATGTTTGCGACCTTGTTTCTTGTCTTTACCCTTGCTTCCTCGTGAAGATTTGCCATTACTTTTGTGCTTATTCTTCCCATTCTTCCTGTGGTCACTCCTGTGGCGTTGTACCTTGTTTGGCACATGTGAAACTGCTGTCGGGATAGGGTCATACACATCGGGAGCCCATGTCACAGACAGCTTCTTAGGTGGTTTGCCTTGTTTCTCACGGCTACCTTTAATGGCAGATACAAGCTTCGAAGCCGTCTGAGAGGAAAAAAATAAAAAAGGAGAAAGGGAAAAAACACAACTGTTAACCAACAATACCTAATAGCTCAACCCTGAAAAAATCCCAACACAGAGTCGCCCTGTGTATGAGATAGTATTTACATGCTCCAACTGCTGTTCCAAAATACTGTTGCTTCAGCTTGATAACAGAGCCCAGAGCCATGTGCAAATAACAGAAACATGAAAGAGAAAGAGAGATAAAGTTACAAGGCACTGCACAACATATGCTGGGAAAAAAAAGGATATACTCCTTCAACCCCATTTTATGTGACACACCTTACTTTTTTGGTCAGTATCAAAAAGAATGTTGCCTTTCTATAATTGAAACAAAATTCTCCTTTTACCTTAAGAAATGACTTATAACCACACATGGTCAAGGAGTTTTTTAGACCACAAATTTCAAAAGCCTTCCTCTCTTTCTTAAACTGCCAAGTCAAACCGTGCCACATAAATCAGGACGGGTGAGTATGAAGGAAATGACTGCTCATCATATTGACGATACAATACTAAAAGAAGAGAACTGAAAAAAATCCTAAAGCTACCTACCAGCAAAAGGGGGAAAGGTGAACAGACGAGCAAAAAATATAAAGGGTATGGCTGAAGGAAACAGCACACTGCATATCCCCATGGTTCATATATCCTCCTACAAATTATTCAGACACAATAGATATCCCATCCCCCAAAAAAATGTGAAAGAAACTAAACATAACACACAAACCATTAACACTTCCCACTAGTAATGTCTATGATGAACTGCGGTCAGAATGCACAAGGATCCATTAGGGAATACTAATGTAAGCAGACAACAGTTTTTCCTGTATAACAAAAGGTATCTTTAAGTGGACTATAATATTTCATAAAAAACAGGGAGGTCCTTTTTATATGTAACAAAACCCTTTACTGTTAAAACAAACATGCTTGAAAATTGGCAATAGTAACATAAGCAAACAACAATAAATAGCCTTATATAATGAAAGATATCTTTAAGTGGACCAAAAACCTTCATTAAGAACAGGGAGTCAAAAAACCTTCTGTCTTTTTTATATGTAAGAAACCCTTTATTATCTTTATGATTAAAATAAATATGCTAGAAAATTGACCTTAAATGTCTCAGGACACAAAACTCACAGGTAAAGATATGGAACGTGAATAAGGAAAGTCAGTTGATTTAGGATCAGCCTCCTGCTCCTCCTTCCCATGAACCAACACAGCAGGGGGAGTGCTCATAGCAGAGCATGGAAATTCTGAGGACTTGATCAAGCATTTTTCTAAGTCTGTACTCCCAGTGTCGGTGTCAGGCATATATTCACTTCCATCTTCCTCCAATGTGTTGGAATCTTCCTTGTAAACCAAGTCTTCACCATCCTCAATACGTAGAGATTCAGCGAATTGGTACGCAAGATCACTAGCAAAAGAACCTCCCGGATTGCCAGAAGCACAACCAAGAGTATCCTTCGATGACTCAAAAAAGCAACTTATACTTTCAGAGTCAAACTTATAATTAGCAGAACAAACGGCCATCAAATGAAGAGAGCAGCAAAGATCTGCACAAACATGCGCATATAGTCTCAGCACAGACAAGAAGCAACAGTTGTTAGAAAAGAACAGAAATATAATACAACAGAACTTCGAGCAAAATTATTTGCACGTTGAACTTAACCGGTCATCTCAAAGTTACCAATATATATTTTGACTCTTTCTACATTTGATCCATCTAGCACGACAAAGGAGTAAATCTGAAGTCAAAGGAAAAGAACGTGCATTGATTGTCATAACATTACTTAATTAGAGATGTTGGTTCCAAACAAAATACTTCCAAAAACTTTGCTAATGGTCATCTTTAACTTAAGGAGTCATGACCCTAGATAGGAAACTATGGAGGTCTAGCACAAGGGTAGTAGGTAGCCAAATGTTGTGGTGCTTTTATATAGAGAGGCAGGGGCAGTCTCCTCTTCTCCTTGTTTAGAAATATTAATTAGTGTTCGGTATTCATCAACTTTCACTACTACATGTTTCTTAATTTTGCCTTTTTTATCTTGCTATTTGGTTACCATTAATTTTCTTTCAACCATGCTTTGATTACACAATTTTTGAGCCCAGGATCTACCGAAATCAACCTCTATACCCCGCAAAAGGTGTAAGTTTGCGTACATCCTACCTCCCGAGACCCAACTCATGGGATGGTCATGCTACCAACTACATATCTTTTGTGCAAATACTGCACCCTACCAATAAGTAATCAGCCTTAAAAGGAAAAGTATGGATTTCTGATCACCACTACAAGTTCATCATTACGAGAACCAGCCATCAAAAATTCCAACACTACTAGAAATGATCAATTATTAATTTTTTGCATTATCTCGACCAAGATCGGAAGCACAAAATTTTTTTTACTATAAACAGTTATTATGCAATTTAAATAAACAAAAATCACCAACCAGATTAACAAATAATCAAATCACAAATCATTACCTTTCAGTAAGTCGATATATAGCAATATCACGCAAATCTCCACCAGATTCGGCTACAATCAATCGGAAAAAGATCTGAAATAGCTGAAAATCCCTCTAAACAAACCGAAAACCAGCAAGATACCAGCTGAAACAGAAATGAAGAACAAAAAACAAAGACGAATACGAATTAAACGTTAACTAAAACTACTACGCCGAGGCTTCAAACGATGAGAACACAAAACGCCATAGAACGAAGCAGCTTGAGGTAAACTCAACAGATCCAACACAAAAGGCGACACCGAATGCATCGTAACGGTGCGATGCCTTTCGATTTTTCCACCGCTACCAAAACCGAAATCCCTAATTCCCAAAATCAAAACCTCGATTCACACCTCTACACAACAAGAATCTCAAAAATTCCAGTGATCGAATTCGAACAAATCGAAAGCAATGAAGCAAGAAGATTGAATTCGGTCGAATTTCAAAGAAGCATAACCAGAAAACGAGTAAATCGGATCATTATTATTTATAACCCTAAATTACCATCGAATTCAACGGAAGACCAGAAAAAAAAGGTTTTAGGAGATAATGGAAGAAAAAAGAGAAATATTTATATTTATAGCTGCTCCATTATTCGTGTTGAATAAGTTTGAAAAAATATTAAGGGGTTGTTTGGTACCCGAGATAAATGAGAAATCTCGGAATTAAGTTTGGAATAAATTTTATAATATTTATGTTTATTTTTACTTGTTTAGTGTTTTCTCGATTTTTATTGGTTCATTGTATTATTTTAGGTTTATTAATACTCTATTAGATATAATCTACTATTTTTGTTTCATTTTAAAGTGTCATTCTCTTCTTTTTGATCCGTTTAAAAAAGAATATCAAGTCTTAGTTTAATTGAAAATAATTGTTTCTTAATTTTGTGTCAAACTAATAATCGTTAACTATTATTAGACAAAGATAATATTTATTTAGCTTCTAACTTCGTTTAATAATTACTTCCTCCCCGCACTTTTAGTTGTAAAAAATTTCTAATTTGATTTTCATTTTTACTTGTTTTTTTTGACAAATTAAGATAGGACAATTTTTTTTAATTATACCCCCAATTATCGTCATTAAGCTAATAACTTTAAAAGATATAATGAGTAGATAGAGGTAAACTAATAAACTTAATATACTAATAATTATTTTCTTAATAAGTGTATTGAATCAAAATTTAACAATCAAAAGTGAACAAAAAGAGTAACTAAATTATTTTTTCAATACATCTCATAAAACAATACAATGAAATAAAAATAGAATATAATTATCATTCTATTTATTGTTGATGTGCGAAATAAATACTAGACAAGTAAAAACATATAAAGAGAATAACTTATTAGGATAAGTTTATATAGTTAAACAAATACAATATAAATAAGTTTATATAGTTAAACAAATACAATATAAACTGTTATGTTAAATTTAATTCTAAAATATATTACCTTTCGTCAAATTTAAAATAATTTAATCGGTCACCACTTGTGTGGAAATAAATGACAAGAATTATAATTTTTTAGGATCATTAATTCTGAATAATTAGTCTCTAAACCAAACGATTCCTTTACTGAGTCAATGAGTGTGATGGGTGGCTAATCGTATTCGTATACGTGCAGAGTACGGTGAGATTTCATTTTCCCAAATTTTCAGATATTTCTGGAATATGGGCTGGGCTGCAGTATTTTCCTCATTTGGGCCTCTCTTATCTTTTTTCAATTTCTTTTTATTTTTCTATTATTTTCAAACTAATAAATGATAATTTAGATATAAAATTTTAACACTTTAAAACTCATTTTTAACAAAAAATGTTTAACTAATCACTAGTCAATGCATCAGGCTCTATCACAGGTTATCATGTCACTTTTTCTGAAAAAGGTTAAAATTATAAGAATGATGATGTCTTTAATCAATTGGATAGTCGGTTGAAATAAAATGCAATACCCCAAAAATCTACTTATTATCATAATCTATGTTGTTTAGACTCTCAAAAATTATTGATGGTACATGTCAAACTCTTCAAAAGTAGTTCATTTTTAGAGAATTTGACATAAATACAACACATTTGAAGAGTCGGAGCTAGGCCATTTCATATGTAACCACTGAAGTAGTAGTAATTGATAAACTGACAAATCATTTGTTTTACAAAACAAAAAACAAATAAACTGTTCCTAGTTTTCAACAAGACCTTCCATCCCTACAAGAAGCATAAATGGATACCAAAACTACATACATTAACAGATTATTTGAACCAAAACACAATGTCATTAATCCTAAATCATGCAACTTTGGTACAAGGTCCATCGCCAAACAAGTCGTTTGTCTTCAGAAATTTAGGCCTTTTTTGGTGACTTGGTAGCCTTAGATGGAGATTTAGCAGGTTCTTTTCCAACTTTATCAGATTTCTTAGGCAGAAGAACTGGATTGATATTAGGAAGAACACCTCCATGAGCAATTGTAACACCAGCTAGAAGTTTTCCAAGTTCTTCATCGTTCCTCACAGCTAACAAAACATGCCTTGGTATGATTCTGTTCTTCTTGTTATCTCTTGCTGCATTTCCCGCCAACTCCAATACCTACACACACAGGGGAAAAAAAGCCACCAAAATCCAACTTATAACATAATGAACATATTGATCAATCATATCCATTATAGTGCAAAAAAAAAAAGTTCCAGCTCCAACTTGTTCAAGAATAGTGGCCTTGAGTTTCTTGACCCTTTGACTTAGGATTAGTCAATTCTATTTCTCGATGGTACAAGGAAGAGATATAACTCAACGGTAGAGTGTCACCTTGACGTGGTGGAAGTCATCAGTTCAAAGATCTTAATAGGAAACAGCCTTGCAAGTTTTTGAGACAAAGGTTCTCAATTTCTACCTCTATGAGGTAATAGTAAAATTTGTATACATTTTATCCTCTTCGAACCTTACTCGTAAAATTCCACTGGATATATTATTGTTGTTATTGTAATCTACTAGTTTCCATTTGCAGTACTAATACACTTAAAAGCTCAATTCTCTAAAACCAATTTTATCAAAAATATTCATACTTTTAGAACGGGTATAGATGATTTTTGTATTAAGAATGTTTAACAACTAATATATATCAAAATATCTATTTTTACGCCATAAATTTGAAAAAGTTTTCCATCAATCTTCAATGGAGCCAAAAATTCACTATTTTTTTACTTTGGAGTATGATGAAATAAAACAAAATAATTCTTTAAACTACCCGTGCTTCCTTCAATTGTGAAATAACATTTTGTCAATGCAACTTTCAATACTCAACGTAGATTATCTGAAAACAATCGCGCTATGTTTTTAAACATATGGTTAAACTGCATACATCCGACCCTCCTTTGAGGCATTGGAATAATGTTATTATTTTAAATTCGAAAAAGTTTTCCCACTAAAAATGTTCATCTACCCACTAATAACATTAAACAATTACCCAATCTATAATTTACAACACATCTTTTAAGGAAAAATTGAAAATATCTAAGCTAGGTTTAGCCATAAATTTCAAAAAAAAAAAAAAATCTTCAAAGACCTTATCTTTTTTAAGTCTGTTGACATTTTGAACCAAAAATATCTATCGAAAATCATCTCTATATATCAAATTTAAGATAAAAGAGATTTGACAATAAAATTTGATTGAAAAACTGATCTTCATATATTTCAACTTAACCAATTTTCGAATTTTGACACTCCCATTCACAAAAATTCAAACTCTTTCTAAGTAAAATACACTCAAACACAATGTCAAAAACTCAAAAATAACTTTCTAAGTTTCAATTTCAAAATCTATGATCAAAAGTATTTTCCAGATCTCACACTTATCCTCAAAATAACTTCAAAACTAACACAACTTTAGCAACCCAACAAATCAATTATAGCTAACAACAAACCCCAGATGCTAAAAATTCAAAATTTAGAAAGGAAAAAAAAAAGTTACCTCAGCAGCAAGGTACTCAAGCACAGCAGCAAGATAAACAGGAGCACCAGTTCCAACACGCTGAGAATACCGACCCTTTTTCAAGTAACGCCCAATTCTACCCACCGGAAACTGCAATCCAGCTTTAACAGATCTTGTAACTGGCTTCTTCTTTGGGCCACCACCCTTTCTTCCTCCGGCACCCTTCTTCTCCATTTTTCTAGCTTAAAAAAGTGAAACCCAAAATGATAATTTCAACAAATAATTGGTGGGAAGTGATAGAATTACAATGAATTTTGAGTTGCAGTGAGCTGACGTTTTTATATATGGAATTTTGTGCTTGAAGAAATGGTTTCTTGGGAGAAGAGTATTTTGAGCCGTTCGATTTTGGGTTAAATCTACGGCTGGAGATGAGAAGATTGACGATCCGTGTGATTATGAACTGACCAATGAGAGGAGAACACGTAGTACTTGAGTGAGGTTGACAGACTGGATAAGCCTAAAGGATTTGGACATAAAAAGTTACTCCCTCCGTCTCAATATAATTTTTAGAGTATTTTTTAGTGTTTAAAATATTTGAATGGTTCAAAATTCAAGGTAGATATTTGAAAATTTTCCAATATTACCCTTCCCTTTAATAAAATTAAACTTTAAAAAAAATTAATGTGTGGTTATTGGAAAAATGAATGTTGGAACTCTAAAGTCATCTTAACTTCTGCTACCATTATTAATTCATATTTTAAACCTTTATTAATTAATAACTTAAGAATAAACAAAAGGGCAGTAATGGAAAATTTTATTAAAAATTTGTCTTAAAATATATATTTCTTAATCTGTGTGCATTATTTTAAAAATTCAGTTAATATGAGATAGAGAGAATATTTTTTTTCAGGAATCAATGAAAGAGAAAAAGTGCTATAAATTTTAGTTCCTCAATTTTAAAGTATTTACAACAATAGCTATAAATTTTATTGTTCTTTCATTATTGTTGTAATACTATTTTGTGTGGAAATATTGGTTTTGATAGTTGGTTCCTCGATTTTAAAATATTTATATCATTTGCTGGAGTACTTACAATAATTGTTATTAACGATATTGTTTTTTAATTTTTGCTGTTGTATTTTTTGTGAGAAAAATATTGATGTTGATGATTGATTGTTCAATTTTAAAGTATTTACAATAAATTTTATCCTTACATTATCGAGATAGAGAAGTTGTTTTCGAAAGACTCTCGAGTCAAGTAATAGATATCAAAATAGATTTTTTTAAAAAATAGAAGTAATGGAGACATCATAAATATTTAAAAAATTCCAACGTATACGAATAAAAGAAATTAATGGTAACCATAATAAATAATAAAAAGAAAACAATATCTAAAACATAACAAACAACATGTAATAGCAGAAATAAAATTTAACTAAAATGAGTAATAAGAAATGCCCTTATAATGTATATTTAACTAAAATAATGTACAATTAAATTTGACCAAAAGAAAAGAATTTCTTCCAATCTCATCATTTTTCCTATATCAAATATAGAAATTTTAAATTTTGAAACTTTGGATATGCATTTTATTTAAAAAATTAAAATTTTCTAAGTAGAAGTCGCAAAAGTTGTTTAAGGAATTTGAAAATATTTGAAGATCAAATTCTCAAAATATGAACAAATTTCATAGCCATACAAATATTTCAAAATAAAATTTTTAAAACTTATCCAAAATCTTTGACAGAACACTAGCTAAAACAAAAATTACCCTCTCAACAGCGCATTTATTTGCAGGGTAATTTGACAACTCCTGTTAGAAGAGTATTTTAGGTATCATAGATATATCATCTATATCTAGAAACCACTATGCTTTAAGAGCTCGAAAAACAGTTTGTCGATTAATCAAAAGAAGAATCTACTTTAAGCAATATGCCCTTAGACACGGGCACACTAGCTAAAGAGTTCTCTATTGCAATGCTTTTAAAAGCTCCAAGTACATTTACTTATTCTGTAAGAGATTTTCAACCTCCCTTGTAATAAAGAAAAATGAAAAAGTGAATTTTAGAAAAGAAGGAACTATTCTCATCTGGTAGGAGCTTTTGCAAATGCAATATTTCAGATCATGCAAGATCACAATTTGCAAATATCTATTTGAACACTAAGTAGCTTGGGAAAAGGAAATGTAAAAAATCTCCATACAGCCAAGCGAAAAAGACGCAGCAAAACTCAAATTCTTTCTTTCGTGTAAAACAGCAAACCTCTAGACCCTGTCAGATTGTAACAAGGACAACTTGGTCAATAAGAACAAATAGAGACGAGGAACTCGAAAGAAGAGTAAAATTATTCCTTGCAGCGCGAAAGAACAATCAAATATTTGGGAGAACTTCAACCAAACAAGAAGCAACTAGATAGATAAAACATCATAATGTAGGAATAATGTATCAAATGAAAGACAATGGATGCAAACTAAAAATTGGAGACATAAAGACCTTAAAAATGTATAGCAAATACACATGCCTAGAGGGTCAGTGGAGAGTCCCATCTTATTTTCTTCTTGTTGTTTCTGCTCGTTACTGCTGCCTCTTTTTCCTCGTTTTCAGCCGAGAGTCTATCAGAAACAACCTCTCTACCTTCTTCTCATGAAAAGTGTAAGGTCTGCGTACACTCTACCCTCCCCAACCCCAACCAATTGGTTTGTTGTTGAAAGTAATAGAAGTCTCCTACTCAGATATGCCTTTGTATTAAGAATGACTATTATCTGATGGTGTTTTCTAAAAGCTTGACTCAAAAGTTCCCTTCCCACCCCCCACCCTCCCCTTTCAACACACATTTCTAGATCAGTCCCTGTTCTTACAATAAAGGGTTAGAATAAAACAAAAAATCAAAGCACAGTTTCAATCTTAGAGCAACACAATATTGTCAATTCTGTTGTATGATAAGCACATTTTGTATG
>JAOTQR010000109.1:4180302-4207325 GCA_025774065.1 Solanum ossicruentum | reverse complement strand
TTTGGAAATGTTTGGATATAAATAAAAAATCGAGATTCCCAACTTATGGAGCCAATCCAAATACTCTCAATAGTTTATTTTTACACTTCACTTATCATTTTATTTGTAATGATTACTATTAAGAGTGATATGTCAAGTTATCTATAGTATTTTGTTTGATTTTGTTCATTCCAATAATTTCTTTTTCTATATTATCTCAGACTTGTTTCTCTTAACTGAAAATCTATCGAAAATAATATTTTAAATTTTAAAATAGTAATAAAATTTGTGTACATTTATTCTCTTAAATCTTATTTATGGAATTCCACATAATATATTGTTATAGGGAGGGTTTCTAACACTGAATAATATAACAAGTGGATGCAGTGTATAGTTTTTGACCTTTGTAACAGAACTAACTTCAATTCCCCTTCAATCGATCTTCGTACTTAATAAGTAATAACGAACTTGTGATTTCCCTTGGACGATAAAAGCTGTGTTTTGTTAGTACTAGAAAAGGTGATTCTCATATATAATTTAAATTATTCACGATAAATCGACGAGTCCAAAGGTGGTGTGTGCAACCTCACCCAAGAACCAAAGGATAACAAACAAGTATGTAGAGAAAAATCTTCATGTTACTACATAACATATTTATAAAATCAGTTAATTCATGAATAATACAAACTGAATGAACTTCACAAACTGAGTAACAAGTTTGGACAGATCAAATAGAAGCCATTAAGCTCAAGGAACAGAACATAGCGCATACAAACTTCACTCCGTATATAATCCATTTCATAAACCGAACTGAGAGAGTTCAAATCTTCCAAAATTTGACCAGCGGAAACATGAGTTTCCTTTTCGTCATCATCATGTATTGTATGGAGGTAATTTGCCATACAGTAGATAATACAAGCATATTGTGTATATATAGCATGTTATATGCACATGCAAAATGGATTAGTATGAAAAATATTAGAGCAGTACTACTATATGGTATATTAGCATGAGAAATGTAATATTGACCAACAAATACGACTTGCGGAAGATGAAAAGACAATCATCTTCTCAGGCTCTCCACGATGTAGTCTGCATACAGATCCCTGAGAAGAAAGAGCATTATACATAAGCAGCTGAACATTATAAAATTTTTCATTAACTTATTATATGGCTTATTTAGGTCAACATAGAAAAATTTAACTTCTGGTAATATTTGTGAAGGCGGTAGGTGTTTACTTACTGGGAATGTTGGACTGCTTCAAAGGCTTTGGCAGATGGAAGAAAGTCATTAACAGCAACTTCCTTGTTCTCATTTTTCTTGTCTGATACATTAGTCAAGGCCAAACCATATACTCAAATTCTTATTCATGCTTGCACACACACAACAGAAGTGAACCCCGATTAGCAAGATGGGGAGGTTTAGTGCCCTTTAACCAATAATGAAAATTCATAAACATCTGCAATTAAAAAACAAGCTTCTCTTAAGATTTGTAATTTTGGAAAAGGATACAATCCTCAAAGAAGCGGCGGATCTCAGCCAAACGATGGGGTGGCAGCTCATTGATATCAGTGTAGTGCTTATATTCAGGATCATCGGCACAGACAGCAATTATCTTGTCATCCTTTTCTCCCTGTGTTCTGACTAGAATTAATACACGGAAGAGATTGGGACAAATAATTTACTTTAGCCATAGATAAATACCTGATCAATCATGGGCATAAGACCAATTGCTTTCGCCCTAAGAAAGCAACCAGGAAGAATAGGTTCCTGTAATTTAGCATGGTAAGAATCAAGAAAAGAAATAATTGCTGATAGGCATCCCCCGCTTAAAACATAAAGCGGAGTTCATAGAACTAAAAAGCCACAATTATCAATGATTTCCTTGATTTACTAAATATATGCATTGCAAAGGCCACAAATGGTTAAATTATCCACACTTCCTTGAGACCCATGGCAAACTGTTGTAGCTATGGCTTCTTAAGAAAAATCAACAGTTTTACAGCATATAGATAAAAATAAACCCAAAAAAACATATAATACAGAAGTCAATAGGTTATATACAGGTCACAGAATGGCCTCATAATTTAGAGCAATAACTGAGATCACAAATGATATATAATAGGGAACGCTAACACCAGGACCAGATCGACTTTTCTGTCTCCAGCACTGTTTTCAAGGAGTAGTAGTAGTAGAGATATAGGTTGGGAAGTTTGAAGAGTGAATTGGGTAAGTTACAAGCTAACATTATCTTGTCCATCCCTTGCTCACACACAAACATGTAAGTTACGAGGTAAGTTCTTGGACCCTTAGCTTCATTACAACTATATCTAATATCTGCAAGTGTGTTGTTTATCAGGACAATGGGAAAGGATTATCAGCTCACCTGCATGATGACTAAGACATCCAGAGGGTCACTGTCCTCACAGAGTGTACGAGGGATGAACCCATAGTTATGGGGGTATACAACTGATGAGTAAAGAACACGATCTACCTGGAATAATGACAGAGCTTTCAGATAACTTGGCTAAAATTTTATAATTTTACTCATTTCAAGATATACCACTTATACCTTGATCAGTCCAGTTTTTTTGTCAAGTTCATACTTCACCTTGCTCCCCTTACTGATCTCAATCACCTGCACCAATCAATTGGTAGGTTTACATACAAAAACATCTTAATCAAGTATGAGGTAACATAAATAACTTCAACCATATATTAGCCTCTTTTAAGTCCCAAGCTACCTAGGTGAAAATCCACTTTACACAGTGAAGAACTTACAGGTTACTATAAGGAGCTAATGCACCACTTAACTTAAAAAGGTTAGCATAAAGCCAGACTGAGGATTCTGATTTTGGGAGCTGATCTAAGGTATCTAACATGAAATTAACTTTAAAAGGTTAGCACAAAGCCAGATTGAGGATTCTGATTTTGCCAGCTGATCTAAGGTATCTAACATGAAATCAGAGCATCGGCCTAGAAGATCAATCATGCTTGCTCATTAAAATTTCAAAGATTTACATTATGTTTTGGACCTAATATCAATTAGCACCTGAGCTAAATATTATTCACCGTATATATGAAGCATAAATTGCTTTGTTCATATAAACCGATATGAAGCTGCAACCATGTTAAATATCAGTTGGAAAGTTTTGAAGCAATTTAAAGATTCCTTACCACATTAAAAATCTGTGGAGCATCAGGTCCTGCAGCAAAACACAAATTTAGCTCATGAGAATATTCCAGGAGCCATTTCTCTGCACAATTGCCAGAAAGGCTGTTGTTGTTTACAGAATTTATAAAATACCTATCTCGAGATCATGCCAAGGATGAGCTGCAACTGATCTCCGTGTCATAGAAGAGAGTATTCTTTCATTAAGAGGTGGAGTGGAGAACTTCTGGGACACTGGAACCTTGACTTGAGTTTCGATAGGTGGAGCCATTATTGCTAGCTGGACATCAAGGTAGTAGTAGCACGTAAGAATCTCAATAGGTATGGGGAAAAGCAAATTTCAGTTTTCAGAGCAGAGGCATCAAGCAAAGTTGTCTTAAAAAACAACCGCTAAGAAATATATGTATATTCATAAACCAGTGACCCAGACTCAGAATGAAACTAATAAAACTTCAACATTTGAACATAGGATATACATTTGACATAGAGGTTATAATTTGCAGCGGTGATCTATAGGTACAACCACCAATGCCAGATCTATCTCATTTTAGCTCTAGAATGCAATAATAGTTGCTCGAATAACCTGCTAGGTAGATGCGTATGTATATAATTGAACAAAAGCTCAGTGGGGACTTTACAAGTAGTAAGCTTCATAAGAAACAAACAGAACAATTGCCAGTAATTCCAATTTAGTAGAGTTAATGCCGACCACGGAGTCCAAAAGTTGACTCCTAAAAAATCTATAGACATGCCAAAAATCACTCCCGATATTTCCGTTCATGAATTCATGAAATAGGCAGAACACAAAGCAGAATGAAATGAAAGCAGAAAACATGGTGTAATACGTGAAACGAACTCCGGAAAACAACAAATACATGAAGTAAAACATAAATGGTGAAAACGACAAAAAAAAATTCAAAAAATAAACCAATGCAGAGAAAAGCGAAAAACGAAGAAAGCACATTTACTGCAGAGACGTTCACGAAGAATGAAAATAACGTGAAAACGAAACGAAAAAAATACACTATATGAGTTTCTAACAGAAAAGCGATTCTCGTCTGCAGAAACAAAATCATTTTCAAACAAAAAAAATACAAAAATTGAAATGAACAAGGAAATTAAGTCCCTATAGCACTAACAACAAAACAGAGTGACTAAAAACCAAATATATCAGCAAAAAATGCAGAAAAATGCCGTGAAGTAACCGATCCCTAAAAACATTACTACGTGAATTCATGAAACTATGGAAACAAATATACTATATCCTCACCTGAAGAAACAAAATCGTTTTCAAACAAAAAAATTCACAAAAATGGAGACGAACAAGGAAATTAAGTCCTTATAGCATTAACCACAAAACAGAGAGCATAAAAACCAAACAAATCAGCAAAAATGCAGAAAAAATGCAGTAAAGTAACCGATCCCTAAAAACATTACTACAAAAGAACCAAAAACCGAAAACGAATGCCTGAAACGAGCAAAACGAAGATCATCAAACACTGAAACACATTTACTCAACAATCACAGCGCATTAAACTTAAAATGCATTGAAGAAAAGGATCGATACCTGAAACGAAGATGAAAGAGCGTCGGTGGAAAAAACAGAGCTCAGATCTACAAAAGAAAGCGTATGAACAACGCAAAGCAAGAGAGTAGTATTTATAGAGAAAAAAAATCAAATCGGTAGAAAAGAGTAAGAGAATAACCCTAGAAAGTTGAGTTGATGAAGGTGTAAAACGCGTTCCTTCCCTTCTTCCCGCTCTTAATACTCTGCCATTTATGGCTTTATTAAGCAGCTCAAAGCTTTTTTTTTAAAAAAAAAAAAGGAAAATTACATAATGCTTCTTATTTTTTATTTTATTTTATTTTTTTGAGGAGGGAAGATTCTAAATTGGAAGAGAATATTATAAATATACTTTACACGTGGAGGTGTTTTATTGGGTGTGGTGGGACTTAACGGAGAAAGAGACGGAGTTTCTAACGGCTGAGGTTGGATTTGTTGGGGAATGAAAAGGGATTAAGTTTGTGCGGTGGAAGAAATAGAATATTCGCGTAATTTATTTCATATTAATATATGATAATTTTAATATAATAAACTTGATAAAAATCATATCAACGTAAAAATTAGATAATTTTTTTATGAGTTTAGAAATGGCAATCTCATGAAAGATATTATTACAAGTGATAGAATGTGAAATTTTGGATTACAATAAAGCAATATTTAATAATGGAGTTTATACAAATCACATAAAAGAGTTAATTACTTTTTCTCTTTACTCTTTTTCAATTTACAAAAATCTCTTAAAAATATGGTAATCCGGATACATTAAGTTATAATCTGAATACCTTAATTCAGTTTCAAATTACTGAATTAATATACAACAATAACAACGTATCCAGTAAAATACTACAAATGGGGTTTTGTGGAAGCTAAAATGTACGCAGATCTTACCACTACCTCAAAGGTAGAGAGATTGTTTTCTGGAAACTCTCGTCTCAAAAAACCCATAAACAAAATAAACTTAAAGAAATTTTTAAAATTTTAAAAGCGAGTGATAATAATGAAAAATATGATAAATAAATGAGTTTAATTAAGTAATTATTCATATTTAATATTGGGTGAAAATAAGTTAAACGTTACTATCTTTGAAATACAAATATCAATATCAAAAGTTGGGGGATACCTTCAATTACTTAAGAGTCACAAATTTGAGCGCAATGGCACACGTGCAAATTAGTCTTAATCAAAAGTATCGAGACATCGAACGAGAAGATCATGAGATATCTTTATCCAAATTAAATATTATCACAATTTTTGATCCATATGAAAATTATAAGAGTTACTTTTTGATCTTATATATATCCTTGGTGACATAATACTTATAACACGTCATATAAAATGCAAATTACCAGGTAGATATTATTTGTGATCATATGATAAGAAACTGTGGAAGTAAAAATGCAATAAACAGTAAGTAAAGTTATAGACATTTGGTCCAAATTAATTCAGACGTGGAACCAACTTATTATTTTTCTTTGACAAAGATATATATTGTGTTTGGCGTGTTATTTAAAATTAATATCCTAATGTTTGGTACCATAAATCAGAAATATTTTTAAAATGAGTAAATGATTCTTATTTTTCTTTAACCAAAAAAATATCTTGAGTTTGGCAAGTTATTCAAATATTCCTTTGCTTGCAAACATGAAAATATAGGACGTGAAATATTTATTTATATTTATTTTTCTTAGTTTTGCATAGTTAAATATGGGGGTGGATGAGATAGATTGAGTCAGCATTGATTAGGAGATTACTAGGATATAAATTTTGGACATTGCTATTAAAGTCAATATTTACATTTGGATAGAATTAACACTTACCAAAAAAAAACATTTAAGATTTTTAGTATAAATTCATTGCTTAGCTTGTACTATTAAAAAAATGTGGATTTCAGACTTAATTGTGGTAAATATAATTAATGTTCCACATATATATACACACTTTGACTTAAAAACGCGAAAAAAAATATTTTTAAAATATTGAATTTAATTGAACTTAATTCGATTAGTAAAAATATTTTTAAAAGATATCTTTTTATGTTTTTTTTGGGGAATTTTTTTTTAAAACAACGTTTTCAATGGGATTAAAATAGAAATTAATTTAGAGATTAAGTTGAACAAAGAATAGAGTCTTATATAATCTATCAGGATCAAATATAGTTGCTTGATTGCTGTCAAAGATCAAGAGATGGAAAAAAAGTTGATTACGATAATCGATTGGGAACAGTGGCATAGCCATATATAATCTTTATATTAAATCTTGGATAATTTTAATACAAATTTTGACTTCGCCCTAATTAAGGGCTTGGAAAAAAATAAATAGATAATTTTTTAAGCTGATGATCTATCGAAAATAATTTTCTATTTGAAGATATATTTTCTATTCTAATATCAAACTCTAGAAACAAATAAATAAATTTAAAAAATGGAATATATATGTTGGGAATGGGAATATATATTCCCCCACTTTAATTTTCTTTTCTTTTTTATTTTATGCATGCATGTGACCTTTTCTTTATAACGACGACTCCACCCACTTCTCCTTTACGTTGACGCATCTATTCTTCTCACCTTTCTTGTTAATTAATTTTTAAAAAAAGAACAAAACGATGAATACTATAAGAATTTAGGTGGGTAGTAAAATTAAATTTAATTTACCCAATTCATTGAAGTTTAGGTAAATTATTAACCTACTCATTTATACTCGATTTCAACTCATTTTAAAATGGGTTGATATGCAATTTGAATTGAAACAAAAGAGATTTTGTTAAAATATTTTATTTTTTAATTTTAATTTGACGTATTTTATATGGCTGGGATAAAGAAAAATGCAATTTAATTAGGTTATAACATATTAGAAAAGAACAAATAAAATAAGTAAAGCTCCGTAAAAATTGGATCGGATTGAATCTTGACCCGTTCTATATACATTACACAACTCGTTATGACCCAACCCATTATGATCCAAGCAAATTCAGATTGAGTTGGATCTTGACTTGTTTTTTGTGTTGACCCTTTATGATCCACTTAAATTCGATCCATCCCGCCCAATTGTCACTCCTACGATGTAACCCAGTGGATTCTAAATTTGAAGTTCTAGGCATTACCTTAAATTAATATACTATTATAATAATAATAATTAAGATCACACTCGAATATTTATATTTCTCGTGAATATTTTGTCTATATTATATATCAATAATTTTAAATTTTAAGATAATATTTTTTGCATATATATCAAATATAAAAAATAAGTAAAAAAATTACTTATTTTTCTAAAGAATATTTTCTAAAATAAATAAGAAGCTCATTTATTTTCTTAGAAAAAAAATTATACGGAAAAATTTATAATGAAATTAAAATATTTTCCTTCCTGCCAAACATATGAACCCTCGATACAAATTAAAATTAAAACCCAAATTACCAACACATACGCCCCCAATGATATAATCCATAATAACCTATAAATTTGACCCCTAAATTTGCCTCAGTTAAATTAACTAATGTGATGGTACAAAAAGTCTTTTCTTGGAGCTAAAGATTTATTATTTTTTTGGCTTTGGGTATGATGGAATAAAGCAAAATGACTCTTTAAACTGTCTGCGTTTCTTTCAATTGTGAAGTAGTAGTTAGTCAATGCAACTTTCGATGCTCATCATGGGTCATCTGGAAATAGTCGATCTATGTTTTAAACATAGTGATCAGGCTGCGTACATATGACCCCCTACCCTATAATGCGCAAGAGCCTTTGAGGCAATGGGATACTATTGTTGATGACGGTACAAAAAGTTATACATAATGAGACAAAGAAGTTAATTAAATTAAACTATTATTATAATAGTTGTAAAGATTTAATGATTGCCAATTGCACCACACGTCTTTGCTTGATTAAGGGGACCTAATCTTTGTACATACTTTTCTTGTCTTTGTGAATGGGTCAATGTTGACAAAATATAAAGACAATTATCAATTGTTCCCAACACAATTCTACCTAGGAAAATTAATATATGATAATATTATTACCACGTCAAACATTAATTGAAGATTTGTCAATGTTCAACATGTGTGTGGATGTCTTTGATCTTGTAGATAATAATAGATTAATCTTTGGTCAATTTATTTTTGGTGTCACTACAACAAAAGAATATATTAGTGGCAATGTTATTGCATCTAGAATCGATAAAAAATTTAACTATATTTTATATAAAGTGTTATTTATAAATATTTATGTTATATTATTGCTGTTGAATAGATAAATAATTACCACAAAAATTTTTATATTTGTTGTAGTATGTGCTTGGTAGGTGGAAGATATTTTTCTTGTTTTTTTTTTTAAATATTTGTTAAGTTAGCAAAAATTATATATATATTATTCCCAAAACATTTTTTTATGTAATATAACAAAATACGGTGAAGGTGAAATGGGGTGTAAAGTATGATATGAACAGAGACGAAGCTCCATGCAAATTCATCAAAGGCGGAATTATCAAATGGGCGGTGGGGGTGGATGAGTGGGAGGAAACAATAAACTCGATGAGTAGTCAAAAAACTAATCGTTTAAGCTAATTTTACTATGGGGAAATGACTTGTAACCCCCAAAAGAAAAACAATTTACAAGCAGCTATTCATTTTACTTTCATACCTCATGTTTTTAACTATTATCGTGCATTTGATGTCATGAGAGTATATACATACTTTGATGGTATCAAGAAGAAAGAGACAGTGTTTCAGTAAAACTGTTTGATACCATCTGATGGTATCAAAGAAAAAGAAACTACTTGATACCATCATAATATATAGATGTCATAAGAGTTTAGAGTTCAATAAACAATATTACAACTTTAATAATTTCTTCTTGAAAAATTCCAATTTTATACAATATCGATAAAGTATCAATATGCTAATAAAGTATCACATATGATTAAGTTCAGCGCTATATGATAATGATGTATCATAGAGTAGTAATATAGATACCATATGCAAAATAATAAATAGAAAAATAGGATAAGAGGATAAATAATTTGAGTTGAATTCATTTTGATAAATAATTTTATAATTAAATTTTTTTGTGTGATTTTCTGTATTTACAAACAATATATTTCCAACCTCAATCCATTGGGCCTTGCAAAGATATGATGGATTTCCTGGCCCAAATTCTACTTTTCAGAATATTGTGGGCCATTCCATGATTTTGTTGGATATGATGGAAGGGCGATTTGGGCCTTGTGAATTTATGTGCTTAACAACGCTCTTTATTCATATTGATATAAATTTACACATGAAATTTGAACAACAACAACAATATTACCTCAATGCCTCAAAGGCTCCCGCCCATTGCGAGGTAAGGGGGATCGAATGTACACGTGAAATTTGAAGAGAATATGATATATGTTAACTTTTTCTCTAGTTCTATAGAAAGACTCGTTTTAACCAACGTTCTACTCAAAAGAAAAGGTTTAGCAAGGTTTCAACTTTCAAGAATTATTTAGTTTTGAGGGATGAAGAACAAAATTTGAATTGGCAACAACAATTTATATTAAGTCATGCTAAAATAAGTACAATAAGTATTAGTTACATGAAAAAATAAATTTAAACTACGTATTTTAATTATCTAAATCAGTGTGAAATTAAAGAGTATACATCATCTTATTGTCATTTTTAGTGTTGAATTAAATTTTTGTTAGCATTAATATTGTTGGGAGTTTTATTTGTGTACTAATATATACGGACTGCTAAATTTATTGAATCATTTAAAATTCCAAGCTCAAATTTAAAATGATTTATTGAAAGATAAGTTTTTAAAATATTCACAAGTTACATCACAGTAAATACTTTTATAAGTAAAATACTTTTCAAAATTATATATATGTATATCAGGTTGGTTTAATTCAATTTGACTTTATTTTAGTTAGAACCAAACCAATTACGATTATTTTTTAGAAAATATCAAGTCAAATCACAAATATTTTTTTTAAAAATTGACTAGATTATTAATTTTGTGCAATTAGTCTATCTTTTTTTTGTACTTTTTTATTCTAACTTATTCCAATCTGACGAGGGAAAGTTGCTTGAATAGTAATTTGATAAGTATTATTCATTTCTTTTGGTAACTAATATTTTCATTAACCACCAAATTGATCATTACATTTCTATAGCAATTTTAAGCTCAATTGTTATCTCAGTTTGAAACTCAAATAACAACTACAGATTCTAAGTCCAGTAAGTTAATTGTTGCAATTTCTTCCCAACTTCTGGTGTGGCTCTCACATTGCATATATACAATTTTCTTTGCCACTGCATCACTTTTTCTTCTTCTGTTTTCGAATACTCTGAAGTTCCTTTCAACCCAGTCCATGTATACTATTTCCGCATAGACCATTCTGAATATTTGAGCTTTGATTGATCTTCTTTTTGCTGATGCTATCACCCAATCAATATGAGATCCCCAATTTCTTGTTGGACTCCATTGCCAATTTAGCCATTTCATGATCCTGCACCATAAATTGCAAGTGAAGGTGTATTCCACAAACAAGTGCTTATGTGATTCTAATTGTTGTGGCATAATTGACAGGTTCGATCAGCTTCGATTCCCCATTTCAGTAATCGATTTATAAGTATTCTTCACTTTCAACTCTAACATTGTGAGTTTGAGAGGGGAAAATTTATTCGATTTGCTTAATTTCTATGATCGTTATAACATACTAATAATTTTCATTTATAACGTAACAATTCT
The DNA here is from genome assembly GCA_025774065.1 of Solanum ossicruentum. Taxonomy (NCBI): domain Eukaryota; kingdom Viridiplantae; phylum Streptophyta; class Magnoliopsida; order Solanales; family Solanaceae; genus Solanum; species Solanum ossicruentum. The sequence goes on along the minus strand of JAOTQR010000109.1, from coordinate 4,195,880 downwards.
AAATTTCTAGATTTTTTTTATAATCAATAATTAAATTTATTTAGGACTCACAATCCATTCTAAAGTATATAACCCAATTCTTAACCCAATCCACCTAAAAATGAATCAACTATATAAGAAATGCCCTTAATAAAAAAACATTTCTTAAGTTGCATGTTTGACTGGAGGTGACAATTGGATGCTGGATCAAATTTAAGCGAGTTATAATAAGTCAAGATTTAATCATTGGATAAAAATGAGTTGGGTCAAAACAGATTGAGTAATGAATTATAGAGCGGATCAAAATCTCACCTGATCCAACTTTTACTAAGTTTTACTTATTTTATTTTTTCAATTTCAATATTTTAATACTCAATTAAATTATATTTTCTTTATTATGATTATATAACACGTATCAAATTAAAAAAAATTAAAATATTTTGACAAAATATCTCTCTAGTCAATTTCGATTGCATCTCAACTTAATTTAAATGAATTGAAATAAATTGAGCTAATAATCCGTCTAAACTTCAATGAATTCGACGAGTTAAGTTTATTCTTATCACGAGGTAGGAGTTGTATTAAAAAATTAAAAAGTAAAAAAAAGAGAAGTAAATTAAAAATCAACGGCCGACCGGAGCCGACGTGACTGACGTTGCAAGGACGCTTTCCCTCCTATAATATTTATCTTTTTATATATATTTTATATTTTATTTATATTTATTTATGCAGTCTCCCTATTTATTAGATCTCAATCACATTTTCATATCTTTCTTCTTTTTTCCCTTTCACTCTTCTCCGATCCCGGTATGTATATGTATATATGTATGTATAAATCTTCGTATATTTCATGAATTTCAGTTAATTTCATTCAATTTTGATTTTGTTTGATTTGATTTGATATTCAGTTTTTTAGGTGATTTTTTTGATTTTTTTTTTGCAATTTCTAGGGTTGGAGTTCCCCTTCATCATTTTCTGAGAAAAATATTCTAATGGCCGCTCCACCCGCTAGAGCTCGAGCTGATTACGATTACCTCATCAAGCTCCTCTTGATCGGCGACAGCGGTAACTTTTTTTTGAAATTTATATTGACCTTTATCCCGTGCATAGGAAGAAGTTTAGTGCACGACAGCACGAGGCTCCTTTTTGAACTTTTTTTTTCTCTCTGTGTAATGTTGTAATTTGTTTGCGATTTTATTTGTATTTTTACATGTTGATTGATTTGAATTTTCTGGAGTTATAGGCTTATATCAGTATGAGATGTTTGTGATATGTTTTGTGGTGGGTAGCCTGTGATCTAGGTGTAGAACTGTGATGTTAGCTTATTTTTGGTTCAGTTTTCTTTGTTATATTTGATTAATGGGTTGTCCTTCAGTTCTAAGTCGTGGGTTTATATATGTAGTGATAAAAATGTGTGCATTGATGCTAGAGAACATCGGACGGTCTAAGAATGTCGTTTGTAGGAGCTTTTTTTTTTTATTTTTGCTTCCTTGAGACATGAAATGCCATTAGAGTTTGGTGAATTAATGGTCAGCACTGTTCTTGCGCCTGAAACTATGCTTCATTTGCTGGTATTTGTTGTAATTTTTATGTGATTAGGAAGAATATTTAATATATGCTTATTAGAGTTTGTTAGAGTGGATTAGAGTCCCACATTTGGTTTGGTGGTTTACTTATATAGACTTGTGCAATTCTCTCCTCATGAGCCAACTTTTGAGGTTAAGTTAGGTTCAGGTGCCGTATATTTACATGGAACAGAGCTAGGTTCCATTCCTGTTTCGGTTCACGATGAAATGCCATTAGAGTTTGGTGAATTAATGGTCAGTACTGTTCTTGCGCCTGAAACTATGCTTCATTTGCTGGTATTTGTTGTAATTTTTATGTGATTAGGAAGAATATTTAGTATATGCTTATTAGAGTTTGTTAGAGTGGATTAGAGTCCCACATTTGGTTTGGTGGTTTACTTATATAGACTTGTGCAATTCTCTCCTCATGAGCCAACTTTTGAGGTTAAGTTAGGCTCAGGTGCCGTATATTTACATGGAACAGAGCTAGGTTCCATTCCTGTTTCGGTTCACGCTCCTGTTGGTGCTGGGCGTGAACTATGACGGGGGTGTTAGAGTAGGTTAGAGTCCCACATTGGTTGGGGAATGAATTGGTGTTGCTTATATGGACTTGGGCAATTTTTCAAAACTAGCTTTTGGGCTAGAGTTTGCCCCAGGTTCCATATCTTTACACAAAACTTGTCTTGATGCTTATTAGGTCTGTTTTCTGTTCGTTTAAGTCGTTTCGAGTTTCACTTTTTTAATTTTCTTTTCAGTTCTATTCATTTTCTTTTCTGTTCTTTTTATTCTAATCAATTTTAATACATTTCATGGTCTTGTTATGAATTGGTAAAAGAAATACTAGTGAGGGAAATACTACATTAACCTAATTGATCATCTATTGGAATTTTACTTGATGCATGTATAAACTTGTCTGTGAACTAGTCATCTCAGGTTCAATATCTGGTAGATATAAGTTTTGGACTATATTTTTGCCCCAACAGCATATGTTCTCAATTCCCCCTTTTGGATAATATATATACAACATTGGACATGATTGATGATTTCTAAAGCATGACACCCAACAGTGTGGCCTAGTGATCAATGAAGTGAGTTAAAAATATTAAGTTCCAGTGTAAAAGTTTACTTAATGGTTCTGGAGATAGACAATGGAGAATGACTATGGAAAGTTGTTTTTCTAACTAAATATGGGAATAAAGATTCATTGGATTCCAAGGTGTTCATGCATGTCCAACAGAAATACTATGGAAACAACATTTGTAGCTAGTAGGAATAATTTCAGTCATTTATCAAATTAAAGGTGGGTGATAGAAATCACACAAGATTTTGGCTAGATCAGCGGATAAGTAGCATATGTATTTTGTAACCCCAACTTACTTTCTGTTTTCTTAGCGCTTATAAGTTGTAATGCTTACTCTGGTAATAAGATAAGTCCGTTGCTGAAAAATAAAAAGGATATCCTACTATATATAGTTTGGCCATCAATAAAGACAGTATTGTAGTAGTGAATGTTTCTCTGACACTGGATGACATTTACTTGTTAGAAGAAGACAAAATGATGGGGAAAACAAAGGAGTTCTGCTTTCTAATGGAGCTGTAACAATCTGTCTCTGTAGACTCAGGCAGGAAGGATTCATTTGTCTGGTTGGTAAGCAAGAATAGAGAGTTCTATGTTAAAAGTTACATTAACTTACAAAACCAAATCGGCGCCGGGATTTGAGCTGGCCTTGGGAAATGATCTGGGGAATCAATGTACCTCCTAAAGTTGCTTGTTAGGTTGGATAGCAGCTAATGATGTCTGTTTGATGTTCATCTCTATGTAATAGGTGCTTCTGCTGGGAGAATTTCATTCAAGTTATTAGTTTTCCGTCCCTTCATTGCAGCCAAATTTGGCATATATAGTTACTGTTTCTGAACTCATTCAGAATTAGTTGGTTCACTCCAAATGAGGTTATAAACATGCTGAGTTGCTGGATTTTGAAGACACTTTGGAAAGCTATTCCATTATGCATTTTATGTGCTGTTTGGCTTGAAAGAGACAAAAGATGTTTTGAGGGGAAGAAAGACCATATTTTTTAAAATGTAAAATGGAGTTGTTTATAAAGTTTATGCTTTTGGCGTAAAAGGCTATAAAGTTGAGACTTGGCATACTTTTTGGTTTTTCTATATGGCTTAAGGAGATAGTGTTGGGATTATAATACCCTATGGTTTTGTACTCCTCAAAGTACCATCTTGGTACAGGTTCTTAGAAAATCTTACTTCCCCTGATAAAAAAAAGAAAGAAAGTCCTTCTGGACAAGCAGACACATTTTATTGACTCTTGCCTTTTTCCATCCTGGATTGGACAATACTATATTAGTAGATGTGGTAATAAGCAGATGAAATTGAAAAAAAAAATGCAATGTACCGTAAAAGCAAGCAATGACAACTCAATGTAAATGAGGTGCGGTTTTGAGCGGAGCAAATGCTTTTTCGCAGATAATCTTTTGCCAATGGCATAACTGTGTCTGAATGTGGCGCTGGCAAGGAGATGAGACTGAATGGCATGACTGAAAGCTTTGACAAGTTCTAATCAGATCAATCTTCACAATATGCCGCTCGCCCCTGCCACAGGAAGGGGCATGGGAAGAGTAGAGTGGAAGATGCATATGGTTGGTTATACATGGATTTTATAGTGAAAAATGCTGACAGTCAAATGCCTGCAAGATTTAGTTATAAGTTGAATAAGAATCTGTGATATTTTGGACTGGTAGTTGGAATAGGAATACATTTTAGGTGGACTGTAGCAGAGTTGTTGGAAACAGATGATGTGTCAATCATTGTGCCAGCACGCTCAACAGTTTGAAGATGGACACACCATCAAATTGGCAAAAATTTCAGCACTATTCATTTGCTTTCACTTTCAAATATTCTTGCAGTACAATATCAAGAGCATTACCATGTCATTATGCATATCAGTTACCTTCCAAATTATGCTGAAGATCAATAGCTGTTTGGTTTGTTTTTTTTCCCCCAACAGATTGTTAATTTTTTGGTGCTAATGTATTGAACTTTCCTATTAATTGTTTACTCCTCCTGAATGATGACATAATAAATTCTTTTGAATTTTCAGGTGTGGGTAAAAGTTGCCTTCTTTTACGTTTCTCAGATGGCTCCTTTACAACCAGTTTTATCACAACTATTGGGTAATCATCTTCCACATTTTAAGGGCAACATTCTCTTTATCTCATCATTTTTTTTAAAGCACTTCTAACTCAGATGTAATAAACGGATGGACGAACAAGGAATTTGATAAGATAATAAGTTCTTTGGAAAAGTAGCAAAAAGCTATTAACTTGAGTTTACATCATGAAAATGTGATTAATATGCTGCTGCTACTACCACTACCACCACATGCTCTTTTGTTTATTCTCTTAGCACTTGTACCTTAAAGGTGATCAAGAACTACAAACTTAAAATCAATTAAAATGAAGAAATATATCGAGTAGTTGATGAGAAAGGTATCTCATTTTACTATGTCACCTCTTAAAAACAAGGTTCTTGGTTTATCAAATAAGAAGACAAGGTTTCTACAAGGCAATGTTTCTCAAGTATAGTACATAACCTCTTACTGGGTACGTTGTTGTTGAGTACATAACCTCTTAACTAGGAATGTAGATTGTGAAAGTTGGCTACAGTTGTTTCAAGAGATAGTAGAAACATGGATGGACTGTTACATGAACTAATGATATTTACCTATGTTTTTTTTTTCCCGGGAGACATATTCTGATGCAAAGTTTTTTTTTTTTGCAGTATTGACTTTAAGATAAGGACCATAGAGCTTGATGGTAAACGAATCAAACTGCAAATTTGGGATACCGCTGGTCAGGAGCGGTTCCGAACAATTACGACTGGTAAGCTTGTGGGTGAAACGCACTGCATTTCTTGTTGCTATACTGTCATTTTGATTTTTCTTTTTCCAAACATAGACCAAGTCAATTCTCTGTTCTGATGCATTAATATGTCAACTTCACATTTTAGTAATTCTATTGCCTTTGCAGCTTACTATCGTGGAGCCATGGGTATATTGCTGGTGTACGATGTAACTGATGAGTCATCTTTTAACAGTAAGTTCCCATATTAGTCTAGGGAAAAGGAAATTTAACTTTCTGTTATGTCAATTTAGGAGTGGTTCCTTTTACTTGTAGATGATTTTATAACACTGAAGGCTTGACTGTCTAGGAGTACAACCACGTGTTTGAGGTCTTGACAAGAGAATCTCAAATCCCTTCTAATCAGGCATTTGCCAATGAAACTAATGTTCTACTTTTATGCCTTGTTTTCTAGCCTGCCTCTTTATAATGGAGCAGTTTACATGCTATTCATTTTTCTCATAAGCTAGAATAGTGTGCACCTCTGTTGGTCAGCTCAAGACTAACTTTGTGCGCACGTTTAGACATCAGGAACTGGATAAGAAACATTGAACAGCATGCTTCTGACAATGTCAACAAAATTCTGGTCGGGAACAAAGCTGACATGGACGAAAGCAAAAGGGTTCTCTCTCCTCTCTAGCTCCTTTCATCTGTTGATCTTTGTATGGTGTTGTATACATGCTATGTATAGCTATTGGACAACTGAGTTGAGACAATCCTTTTCTCCAGGCTGTTCCTACATCCAAGGGTCAAGCACTTGCTGATGAATATGGCATTAAATTCTTTGAAACTGTAAGTAGAACTGTTTGCCACCATTGTAATTATTTGCAAATGCAATTCTCCTTAGATCCTAGTAATATTTAATGCAGAGTGCCAAGACAAATATGAACGTTGAGGAGGTTTTCTTTTCCATAGCTCGGGATATAAAACAAAGGCTTGCCGAATCTGACTCAAAGGCTGAGGTATTATTTTCCAAACCAAGTTCATTTAAAACGTGCATACTTCATGCCGACCGACAAGGTTGGATGCTGAAAGAAAGGAGAGATGATTGATATTTCTATGGATTTAATTTTTGACAAGACAAAGTTTGCGGGTGAAATTTTGTGTATGAAAACGTTGGGCAAAGATTCTTTCTTCTATAAAAACTAAACGGAAGTTGGAAACACACTCTTGTTTCCCTAATACAAAACAACTTCCCTCCAGATTCCAATAGGTGTATATATATGATTCTGTCTTTGTTGCATGACCGCATCCCATCCTTTTTTTCCACTTTGAATCTTTCATTTCTCTGAATGGTCTGCTGCATGACGAACCTCAGCACGCTGTTATCTTCTTCCATTCCCTAGACACAGGACATACAGTGGACTGACTAGTGTATTCATGAATTTTCAGCCTCAGACCATCAGGATAAATCAACCGGACCAGGGAGCAGGGACTTCACAAGGCGCCCAAAAATCGGCTTGCTGTGGTTCGTAAAATATTGATAGCAGTCGGGATGGTGGGGAATACATCCTCAAAATGACCATTTTACTGGGGGGAGGGGTGAAACTAATCTTTGTTATAACATTCTTACTGTTGATTGTATCTCTCTCTTCTATATCTATTTCCTTCCAAATATCTATTTGTATTTTGGTGGCAGCTCTTAGTTTTTGCAAAATTTGATCAGTATATTTGCTGACCACTTTTTTGACTTATATAAATGAAGGGACAAACTGCCTTCTTCATGTTTTTGTACAAACTTTTGTGGGTATTTGCATTTCAAGATTGTCCTTAGGGGGTTGCTGTTTTAATCAATGTCATATTGTTTAACTATATTCAAATCTCTTCTCGATACTTATGACTTATCCAGTGAAATTTCGCAAGGGGTTTCTAGAGAAGTCTCTTCTCGATATGTTTGACAATGAATTTGAGCACAATTTTTCAAAGGATGGTTCTCTGATCATTTGAATGTGATTTGTGGGGGAAGTAAATTTTTCCAATGAGGATTTTGTCATCACATTCAAAAGAATATCAAATGAACATGTGCCAAAATCCTCAGAGTCAAAAGAATATCTAATGAACATGTGCCACAGTTTGAAATGTAACACTGTTTTAATTTGTTTGTTTTTTTTAGTTCATTTAAAAAAGAATATTTTCACCTTTTTTTGGAACTCTTTGGTTCTAACATTTTACGTGGCTTGTTTATGACAATGTTTTTCTAGAGCATTTTAGTGTATTTTACGTATTTTTAGTTTCGATTACGAGATTCAAAGTTTTACTTTTTAAACCTCCGTGTGAAGTCAAAAATCAAACTAACAAGTAATTGAAACCGAGGAAGTAGAAAAAATCTAACTTAAGCCACATGCTTCTTCATCTTTTATCGCCTTTTTCTTTTGAGTTTTAGGGTACCCTTTCGAAATTTAACTCATAAAAGAATGTTCTTGTGATATCATGAGTGAAATAATATTAGAGGATTGTGCCTCTAGACTAGCTGAAGTGGCAAAGAGTGGAGGATCTGAGGTCATTGGTTTAAGTTTCACACCTTATAAAGCGAAGTTTGATATTTAAGTGGAGAAGAGGAGCAAAGTAGGTCCATTATCCTCCAAGTTTAAAAGACTGTGATTGATCCAAAGAATGGGTCACAGGTGTCACGCCCAAAGTCCCGTCAAGGCGGACTGACATCCGTTGCCGATAAGGCTCGGGAGAACCAACCTGTATCCCTGCGCTTTCTACACATATTATAAGGGATTTCTACATTCAACATGTCTTTAAGAAAGTAAAGAGTAATAACAAGCCAAAAAGAAATGCATATTGTTAGGCCGTTGGGGTCACATTGTCTGAAGTACGAGACATGACCACACTTTAATTTACATAGTCTACAAAGCCTCTAGATAAGGAAAAATATCTGATAAGGGTCGGGACAGGCCCCGCCTCAACTAATCATACAACACAAAAATATAAACTCTATACACACAAAGCTCCGTAGAACTTGGAGCTTGGTACAACAGTTGGATATCCTATATTCCTACTGGGGAGATCTATTAGCACCTGCACCTGGAGCATGAAATGCAGGTCCCCCGTAAGAGACATCAGTACGAGATAATGTACTGAATATGTAAGACAGGAAATACTATATATGAAGTAACAACTCAAATGAAACTATGCACTGGAGTAGGATGATAAACTACCTTTAGTTATACTGTGGGATCATGTACTTTATTTTCTTTTTATTACTTTATCTTTACTGTATAATCTATGCACAACATGTAATACAAATGACCAGCTGATCGTGGTAAATCTATATCGGGATCGGCCTTGGCTAGGCTTTTCCTTTCACCCCTCGGGTTACCACCCATCAATAGGCAATATACTTCACTTTATCTTTCCACTACCGTTGAGATGATCTTTTTGGTGGTCATAATATTGGAGCTGCAGGACTGTAGATGTAGCATGTGACATGTAAATAATCATACAAGACAATACAACAATGAAAAGAATACGTTATACAAATAATAGAATGTGTATGAGATGAAACAACTGATGAACTTTATTTATCAACAAGAACCCATGTAACTTGATAGCCACGTATGTATGCAGATTTGAAGGTGACTATGCATGGAAGCATATGAACATGTGAAAGAGTGGAGACACAGTTAATAGTGGTGTCGGAGTTGGTAAGTGCCTTTATGTGCCAAGGAAGAATCTAGATTGCATGCCAAGTAATATGAAATCGAGTAGCCTTACATACCTTGCTGTACGACCTCGTTATTACCTCGAGATAACCTTCCCTTCCTCCAAATATTTATCTACAATATAATAGGTGATAAAATTAACATTAACAATCAATAGACACATCTTGGCAGCCCAATCTCATAAAAACAACACGGGCAGCAAGCGTTTAATCAAAAACCTGCGCGTATTCTTTCAACCTTTCCGCCTCTAATCGTATTTTCTAATACAAATTCTCATATACATATCATGTGCAGCTTGTTTTAGTGCCATAACAGTCTTATAACAGCCCACAAAGAACAACACATAACAATTCTACACAACATACAAATAGGCAGCATAATGTTACATCCCTTGGCTACATTTCAACGTCGACAATTTCAAACCTATTCCAAATTTAACCAAACAGTCCCCACCATATATACACATAAAAATAGTCCCAAAACAGTGAAAAAAATAGTTCTAAAGTATATGGAGAACGTGAAACAAGAATCTCCAATCATCAACCCACAAGTTCCTATTAAAAGCACAATTATGATATCATACAAGGACTCACTTTTGCGGACTGTAAAAATGGTACAATAACCTTTATACATCATTATAAAACCAAGACTCATTAAGAACAGTAGCCTCCCTTCATAATCAATCCAACCAAAAAGAGAAAAGCTTCCAAATACACAAGAAAAATGTACAACAATCTTTGGAACATATGCTGTCCAACAATTTCACCAAAGATATAATCAGCTTAGCCTCTTGTTTTTCATGAGAAAACATAAGTATTCTTACTTATCTTTACCCTCAAGGAGTAGGGCTTCTCCAAGAATCCTAAAAGTCTCCTTGTGGTTGCTTTGCAAGGTTAAGAAGGTGTAGAGAGAAAGCTTTGGAAAACTGATTTTTTTTTCTAAGTTAAATGAGTTGAAGGAGCTGCTTGTAAGCCCTTTTAAAGGATTTTTGACCGACTTTCTTTTACATCTTAGGCCTTATTTTATCAAGTGAGTAATGTACCATTTTGCCCCTTTCACTTGGGCCTTAAGGGGCTCTAAATTGATGGGCCTTTGCTGCCAATTTTTCCCATTTCTCTTAGTTGGTTTGGACCTAAATTATCAAAGAAATTGTGATGTCTTTGGGCTCTTTTTACATTCTTCTTGGGCTGAAAATATAGCCCATTTATAATGTTAAAACATGGGCTAAAGTTACGCCCTTAACACGGACTTGATTCATAATTGGACTTGGACAAATTCGACAACGGGCCTCGTCTCCGTCTAGCTAGCAAATTTAAGCTAAGCAAGTAGGTGACTCACCTGCTAGCTTCCTAATTTCTACAATCACCTCATTCTCTCATTTCATTTAAGGCCGCGATCTCCTCAATTTGACTTAAAACATGTATACACTCGACCTTCTTAAGCGTTAGACGTACATATCGCCCTCTAATATAAGATTCAAACACTTTTAAAAATAGGCGCTAATTTGACAAAACCATATCATATTACATGTGTATAGAACAAATACATGTAAAGTGTGGAGTATTACAACATGCGAATTTCTCGATTATAAAAGAAATATTAGAAGATTGTAAGGTTATATACCAAAAGTAAAATATGTAATATTAAAGAAATATTTTCTCGAAGTGAAGTGACAAGATTTTTGTACCCAATGGAACTTTTATATGTTCCTTCACATATATAATTGTGTTCCAATCCAAAAGAAGTTTACTTTTGTAATCAAGTGAATCTTTTTTTTTCTTGTGTAATTCTAGTCAGCAAAACTAGAATTCTTTCGATTCATGATGACAAAACTCAAATGACTAATCATTATCCCAAAGGGCAAATATTTTCTAATTGCAATAAAATTATTCAACCAATTATTAATAATTGATAAGCTAGCTCAAGAATTATTTTGATTTTTATTCGATATTTATATTAAAATCTTAATTAAGCAAAATAAATATAATAAAATAGGTCATGGATAGATGATTTTGTCCAATTGACTTCATGTACACCAACTATGTAGTCTAAATTTACTGTTGAAATTTTTTATCAAAATATTTATATTTTTAAAATTTAATATATTATATATAATCACGATAATATTTTTTTTAAAAGAAATTAATCAGATTAAAGAAAATAAATAAAGAAACTAATACTTAGAAAGGGAAAATTGGATATATAGATTCATAGATTGAGTTGTGATCGCATTGTGTAGCCTATTTTAACTCAATTTAGTTCAGCTTAAGTAACCTTTTGCTGGGTTCAGTTCGCTCATTTAATATTATTAACGTCTCATAAATTTTATTTAAAATAAAAATATTTTCTATCATAATTTTTTATTCTCAGAATTCAAATTAAATTTAGCTCAAGAGTTATTATATTATTCACATTTGATTAAACTTTCATTACTCATCAGATGAACTTTCTTGGTATACTTAACAAAATCCTTAAAATAATTAGTGGAAAAATTACATTTAGAGACAATTCACTTAAAATAATTACAAAAAAAATAGCCTCGTTATATAGACATGTCTAGTTAGTGTATATTTATGTATCCTAATGTATATTTAGTGTATAACTCATATATAAGTAATACACATTGTATAGTAGCGTGTACTTTTTATAACTTTTTAACAAACTATATTATATAATCATGTATAGATTCACTGATTTTGGACTATTTTTTATGTAAATTAAATATGAGCTACTTTTTTTTATAATTTTTTTGGTATATATATATATATATGTAATTTTCCCAATATTAATCAACATTTTATGAAACTAATTGCCCACTTGTCCAATTTGGGTTTTTTTTGGGGTTAATAATTTGGGGTCTCACTTAGCTTTTCCTGTTTTAGTGCAATATCTTGACTTAAGATCTTACTTTAACAATTTTTAATCTAAAATTAGTGCCAATTACTGTGTTTATATTCTAATCATAGAGAGATTAAAATAAGGAAAGGGAAAAGATATTTTTTTTTTGAAAAAGGAAAAGAGAGTTACTTTTTTAAATTAAGAACATGTTTTGGTTGGCCAAACTTTATGGAGACAAAAATAATACTCTATTTATTTGTTGTAAAACATTTATTTCAAAGAATTAAAGTGTTTGTCCAATTTTTTTAAAAGAAAAAAATAAGTTCTTTTGATTAATAACACAAGTTACTTTGCAAAGTTTGAAAAAATAATTTTCACCAAAAATACTTTTGAATTCAAATTCTAAATAGTTTCCAACAACTCAATTGAGAATTTGTTTGCTAGACACTACCAATCCAATTCATAAGATTTTCTTTCCCTCTTTCTATTTTTACTTTTGTAGATTTTTCGATAATAAATTTGATTATTACACGATGAATTGCTTTCGTGGTTCGATGTGAAAAACAACCAACTCTACAACTACTTTTAATGTTACACCTTCCAAATTAAAATCAACTTGTGCACTAATTTGCAACCTCTACTATATCTGCTTTTACAATATTTAATACATTTCGTATGTTTCAGATATAGCAACCTCCACCCCCACCCCCACCCCCACCCCTCATTTTTTTACTAAGTGAAAATCACACTTTAACCTTGAGATTTCAACAACAATAAAATTACGCCAGTGCCTCAAAGGCTCCCGCTCATTGCGAGGTAAGGGGGGGGTCGGATATACACAGCCTGACCCCTATATTTAAAAACATAGAGCGACTGTTTCCGGGTGACCTATGAAAGTTGCACTGAATAACTGCTACTTCACAATTGAAAGAAGCGCAAACAGTTTAAAGAGCCATTTTGCTTTATTCTATCATACCCAAAGTCAAAAAATAATGAATCTTTGGCTCCATCCGAAATTAATAAAGAGTATATACTTCTGCATGAGCATAGTCTATTTTCTAATATTTTCACTATTTTATTAAAAATGGAACAAAAAATTCTTATATAAATATCTTAAAACTCCTTTATTTTTTTCTTTGTTTCTTTTCAGCAGATTGACTATCAATCTTTGCTGTTGTTGCAATCATGTAGAAGATAAGGTGATAATACATATTCTCTCAACATCATATTTATGGGTTCGAGGTAAGATAACTTTGGCAATCTTTATAGCCTCAAAAAGAATTGCAAAAGTTATAAGATACATAATGGAGAGCATATATAGTAGGAAAGCCAAAATTTTTATTATTAAAAAAACGAAAAAGAATCTAAAATATTCTCGAATTATTAAAAATGATACAGTATTATCCTTCATCCACCTATTGGCTCCTAAATACCTTCGCCACTCACCTTTGGGTCCAACATTAATACCTTTTTAACAGACTGTTATTTAAATAATTTTTTAAACATGTGACGATCATCTATTGATTGTAACGTAATTATTAAAAATTAATTATAAGCCCATCTATTACCAAATTGAATCGCCCCAAATTAACTCTAACCAGCTCAAAATATGTTTTTGGGGAAGAAGGGAAGAAGATGAAATACAGTATTATTTTGTGAACGAAAAAGGACCTAGATGAAGTGCTATTGTTCAATGTAGGTTAGGGCAGGTTAGAGTTAATTTGAGGCGGATTAATTTGGTTATAGGTGAGTTTATAACTAAATTATAATCAAAATAGATGATCGTCATGTATTTAAAAAATTATTTAAATAATAATCAGTTAGAAAAGTGATTAATATTGAACCCAAACATGAATGACAATAATATTTAGGAGCTAATTGGTAGATCAAAATTGAATTGAATCATTAAATATAGTATGTATTAAACTATAAAAAATGGCCTCCACAAGAAAGAAGAAGAAAAGCCAAATCTTAATATAGTTGGTGCCAATATTATACTTCCACCGTCCCATTTTATATGACACCCTTTGACTTGACACTATATTTAAGAAAAAAAGTAAGACTTTTGAAACTTGTAATGTGAAATTATTCTGAGAAATTTATATGATTGAGATTCATTTCATTAAGGAGAAAGGGGAAATTTTAAAATCAAATTGTTTTCAATTAGAATAAGATAACATTCTTTTTGGGACGAACAAAAAAGGAAAAGATACCACGTAAAATAGGACAGACGGAGTAATATTTTGGCTTGGGATTTGTGTGCACTCAAAAGGGTTTACTTCCCTAACGCAAAAATAAATAAAAAAGGTTTTTTTTTTTTAAAAAGAATTTATTTCAAGCAAAAAATGATGGGAGAGTCAATTGACTTTAAAACATACATCTAAAAGATCACAACTTATGTGACTAAATTGAGCTAAGCCCTAGGAGCAAACTGGAAAAGAAATTGTATGAGCTCATTTGCATTGATAAAAAAAAAGTTTAAATTATTAAAAAAACATACTTCCCATTATTTGTTTGGGAAAATTACACTTTATGTTCATTTTTAAAAATATCTACACCACGTAGCTTATATTTTGGGTATAAACACATGATGCACAGAACTATTACTTAATCATGATTAATTAGTAGTAATATTTTCACTTAATCGTATGGAGAAATATTTTCCAAAAACATATTTCAATTTTCACATATATGATTGGTCAAATTTTAAAAAAAAATCATCTCTTAAAAACCGAATTACTTAGATATATGGAAACTTTACTAATAGAAGTAACAAAAATAAATTTCACAAATGACATTTTATATTGACTCCCCCCCCCCCACACACACACACACTTCCCTCCCACTCAATGACGGAGCAAGAATTTTGATTTTAGAGGTTTAAAATTTGAAAAAGTAGACATATGAACTTACTAAAGAAAGTTCGACATGTACTATATAAACATAAAAAATTATTTTAACCATATGTAAATATTATAACTTTTTGTCAAGGGAATTCGGAAGAACCCCTGACCAATAAGTGGCTCCACCCTTGCCTCCACCTTGTACCTACACCCACCCTCACCTCCCATAGTGAAAAAATAATGTGGTAAACTAAGCTTTCACTATGCGCGAAATCTAAAAAAAAACTGAACCACAAAGTTCTATTGCATTCAACCTTGCATTTTACGAGAGTGAATTACATATGTAGCCTTTTTTTGGGGAAAGTAATGATAAAAGAAAGACTTGATATTTTTGAGATGAGGGATTTTTCAGAAACAACCTCTCTATCTCTATGAGATAGTGGTAAGGTATGCATACATTACCCTCCCTAAGCCCCACTTTTAAGAGTCCACTGGATATATTGCCGTTGTTGTTGAAGTAATGATTAAAAAAAAAAACTTCATACCAAACACACTCCTACTATAAATACTAACAACAACATTACCCCATTGCCTCAAAGGCTCCCGCCCATTGCGGGGTTAGGGAGAGTCGTATGTACGCAGCCTGACCCCTATATTTAAAAACATAGCGCGACTGTTTCCGGATGACCCATGGTGAGCGTCGAAAGTTGCATTGACTAACTGCTGCTTCACAATTGAAAGAAGCGCAAACAGTTTAAAGAGTCATTTTAC
>JAOTQR010000109.1:4133716-4148748 GCA_025774065.1 Solanum ossicruentum | reverse complement strand
AGTTTTCCCCCTCCCCCTATTTTTAGTGCCTTTGTTCTGGAATTTCAGGTCTGTCATCAGTCCCTTGAGTTCCTGTACGCCTTTGATTTTATTGCTTACCCCTTTCTCTTTTTCTGTAGCTACCTTGGCAGTCTGTTTTCTATTATCAATCTTCTTGAGAAGTGCCAGGGCTTCCTTCTCATCCCTTCAAACTGCACCCCAAAAACCTTGCTCATCTTGATAATGTTCCTGTGGACCCATAATGTTGCATCCATCTCCCCGTCACTTTCTTCTTCCATTACGTGGCAATTGAGAGGCATTGCTTCTTCAATATTCCAAATCTCTTCCTCATCACGAGTCACTAATTGCATGTTTTGCTCAGCATAATTGTTTTCAAGAATATTTTCCCCTTCACTGTTCGTCTTTGCACCCACGTACACCTCAGTATCTTCTGGAACTGTGAAGTCTGTTGCGTGTTTGTGATGCGAATCCGCCACTTGCTCCTCGTCTGGTTCTCCATTCTCACTGTCGAAGAACGTAATATCTGAGGAATTTGCTTCAATCTCAATTAGCCTCGGGTCTGATGGTATTTTATCTGTCTCCACTAGCTGTTTGATTCCCAAAATTTGGGCCTCATCACGAATTGGGCCTGGGTTAATTGGTTGCCTCTTTTTATTTGTTGCTTTAAAAGAACTCTGACCCGGCCCATCCTTTTCTAAAAAAGAATAGGTGTTTTGACTTTTTCCTCGGCCCATTCCAGCTGTCATTTTGAATTCAAACCCACGTGCTTTCTCAGAACCTTTTCAGCATTATTGCCGCTGATTCCTATTGCCCGACAGTCATTGTCCATCGTCTTCTCCGCTTCTTTTGTTGTCGCCGTTTCCTCCACGATCACTTTCGGCTGGATTTCCGACCATATCGGAATGAGATATGTGAGATCGTTATGCACAATTTTGACCTCTTTCGGAACATGAGCTATATTATCCTTCCTTCTCTTAAGACTCTTTACTAGCTATATGGACTTTCCTGTCAGTGACCTATGTTCCACGAGCCTACTTTCAACTTAAGAGAACCTATTCTCCCTATTACCACTATTATCCCTCGCTCTCGGTTCCAACCGAAGACATGACTCTAATCCATCATTAGTCCTGAAAGCCACTAAATAAGATATGAACTACAAAGGGGTATACTTAGAACAAATAAATCAAGCAAATATTGTAAAGCAAGAAGATACAAGCACTCGAAATCAATAGCTCAACGAGATAACAGTAGACGGAATATGCAAATTGCACCATAACTAATATACAAACATGATATCAAGAACAATAACAGTAAGCGAAGGAAAAATCAAACACAATAACAGTCAGAAAAAGTCAAGAATAATAGGCTGCCACAACCAACTCAAACTGATCAAGAAATAATATCAAAAGATGGACTGGTGCACAAAAGCAGTCACAGAAAGGCAGAACCTGGAGCTGCAGATAGCAAGGTCGCAAGAGAACCACTGGATCAGTTTGTACCTAAAAGGAAGCGAATGTGGAGATGCCGACAGTCACTGGAAAGATGCGGTGACAACAGTAGTGCAAGTCATCGTGGAAGTCTTAGCAAATCTAGTTTCGAATGGGCGGATGCCTAGAAAACCCTTTGCCGGAGAAAGATTGACAAAGAAATTGTCAGGAAGGTCAATGGAGACATCAATGGCGACGGGATTGTCGGCGTTAGTGACATTTGAAGATGGGCTGTGAAGCTTGGGTGGAGCTCTGCTGTTGAAGGGATGATGGAATAGCTCGATTTTTTTTTAGGTGGGAGAGAAGCAAAGTTTGCCGGAGACGATTTCTAGCTGGAAAAAATTGAGTTAACCTAAAGCTTCCGTTTTGCCGTCAGGCGGCGGCGTTAATCCTCAGCAGAAAGATGATTTTTTACCCTTGCCTTCTGTAATTTGATTTTGATTATTGAAAGAAACACCTAAACTATCCATTGACAGAGCTTTAGTTATTTTCCTTGACAATTTTAGTGATTGCAAGTTACTAGAGTACATTTCTAGTCTAGTCTACCTCGCATGGAATTTGAAGACGACATAATTTAAGGGGTTCTATTTTTGTGGTACTTCTACAAATGGACCATACAACAATAACATACCGGGTATAGTTCCGCAAGTAGGGTCTGAGGAGGTAGCGTCTATTCAGACCTCATCCCTACCTTTGGAGGCAGATACTCAAGAAAATAACAAAGAGTGAAGAAACCAAGGCAAAATACTCAACCAGGCATGACAAAGCATCTGAAAAAGGAACAATAACCACAAAAAATAATATGATAATTGAAGTAGAAGGAACAAATAATAGTAACAAATATTGAAGAAACAAGGAACTCCAAAAGTAATAATATGAGTTCTAGTATGGAAGGATAAGCGAGACAACACTCACTACCTATTAACCTTCTAGTCTTCTACCCTAAACCATGTCCTCCAATATCTCCTATCGAAAGTCATATCCTCGATAAGCTGAGGCTGCGCCATGTCCTGTCTAATCACCTCTGTCAATACTTCTCCAGCGTACCTCTACCTCTCCTGAAACCATTCATAACCAACCTCTCACACCTTTGCACTAGGCATCCGTGCATCTCCTTTCAAATGGACCATGTTATGTGGAAAAAAGGAGAGAACAATTTTCTTTGTTGGATTAGATTTTGAAGGTAAATTAACTGCACAATTAGTTCTCTGCGTCATGTAAGTTCCTGCTTGGCATAGTTCAAAGTGTCACTATTTCTCATCTGGTGTCTGCCATTGTTTTGCTCATTGTTGTGCAGCGAATTACAAGGCCAAAAGGAGGTATTAACAAATGGCTGCAGTGGTTGCCTGTTTCTCTCCATAAAAGGTTAGAAAATGTCAGAAAGTTGATTTATGGAGATTCACTTCCAACTCAAATAGCAGTCAGAGCACATAAATTGATGTCTCTTGCTGGACAGGGTACTATGGATTTCTGCAAGTTCATCATAGTGAAAAGCTATCTTAATATTATATGTCAAATGATTGTGTTTTGTTGGTGCTGATGCACTTTCTTCAGGTATCCTAGAAGCTAATGCAAAACATATTGCCACACTATCCTGTGAAGCATTTGCCAAGTATGTTCGGTTTAATATATTTATGTTCTTCTATTTTGTGCATCCCTGTGTGTTCCATGGTCCAAATGATGTGTTTCAAGCTATAAGTCGGGCGGTATTAAAGCAATGAAATAATCAGAAATTAGTGGATTTAAATTTTCTTTTTTTTCAGTAGTGACCACATTAGTAGTTCCTTTGCTCATTGGTTTTAGAAGTGAAAAGTGCAAAAAAGTGACAAAGTCAATGTTACATAAAGTGGAAACAAGAAGTGAGGCGAACAATTTACTGAAACTATGAAGTACCAAAATATATGAAGTTAGTACTTTAATAATCAACTTATAATTAAAATAACTAATTTCAGCATCCAATAGACAATAATGCCAATATTAATTTATCTCCTCAAAGTTGAAATTTAAAGAACTGATTGCTTGTCGTTGGAATCACTCTGCGCCTCATTGTTTGAAGCCTACACTTCGCTGAAGCACGTGGCTTCACCCATGAAGTGATAATCCCTCTCTTCACATCGCTTATTCACTTTAAATTATGACTTTTTAATTACACTGCATATTTTATTAGCAGCTAGCCAGTATAGTTTGGGCTTCTGTTTATTAAACACATCGATATGCATCTGCTTTAAGCACTTCTCATTTTGTTTTATGATTTTTATTTTTCTGTTGAACTTTCTTTCTTTCTCTTTTTTTTTTTTTTTAGAATTTAATGAAAATTTTATTAGACGATAGCACCTACAAAGTGCAGTGAAGTTGTTGAACTTCATTGTTGACTATAGGTTTTTAGATGTTCTTAAATCTTACTGAAGCGGAAGCTGCAGATGGATTGGGGCTTTTAGGTCCTTACGTTTTGCTCACTCTAAAGTACATAGTGCAAATTAAATTCTTTAAGGACAGTCATTTGGAGGAAAAAGTTGTGGAGTGAACAGATTTACTGGCGATGAACAATGATGCGAACAGTTTTCTCGGAATTCCTGGAAATTCTTCTTACCTTTTTTCTATAATCAAGAAATCTCCGAAACTAGTGGTGCACGTTCGGAAATCGGTAAATGCTCCTTGCTCTGCCGTTCTCCACTTAGACAACATGCTTTTGCTTGCTGTACTGTCCAAACCTGTAAGCGTGCCTAATCCACGCATCACATGTTGGGCTTGTACCACTAGACTAAAGTCCTAGAGGCAGGAAATTCCTTTCATCTTCAGCTTGAACGTAATGAGTATCGTTGTTGGCCTTGAGGATTTGAACTTTCTAGATAATCAAAGTAATAAGGATATGTTCAATAATGGAGATCTTTCTCTTTTCGGGATAAGTCAGACTCTGACTTGATAATACAGTTGAAGGCTAAGAGTTGGTATATACCCAAATATATTTACTTAGCAAGAGAAAGGGACAAAATTCTCCTTAGGTATTTGCTTTACGTACTTTTTTTTTTATATGTTTTGCTTGAGCCATAGGTCCATTGGAAACATCTCTACTTTCAGGTAGGGGTAAGGCTGCCTACACACCACCTTTCTTAGGCTTCACTTGTGCGATTATACTTGTATGTGGTTGCACTAGTCCCAAACTTCAGGAATAGAAGAAGGGAAGAGGAAAATTTCAAGTAGTCCTTTAAGGATATTTGAGTTTTTGATATAAATTCTATAATACAGTTTCTATCCCTCTTGTGAAACCTTTCTTAAACCAATCAAAAAAGGTTCTACATGCGGGGTAGAAATCATATTACAGAAACTTTATCTAAAAAGAAAACTAATTGCATTGCAGAATTCAAGTTTAAGCATTGTTTGCTCGAATATTCAGTTCGACATATCAAACAAATAAAGGTTCTCTTTGACGCAATTGCAGTAAAATGTTACAATGGTTTTTATCGGCATCACAACAATAACAACAAACCCAGTGCAATCCCACAAGTGGGGTCTGAGGAGGGTGGGATGTATGCAGACCTTAACCCTATCTTTGTGGGGTGGAGAGGTTGTTTTCGATAGACCTCAGCTCAAAGAGAAGTTTTTCGAAGTAGGTTATCAAGAAAATATGACGTCAAAATAGCAAAATATCCAGCTAATGAGGAAACAATTACTCCCGGTCCCAATTTATATGAGTTAGTTTAACTTGACATGAAGTTTAAAAAAGAATGAAACTTGTGGTCTAAAATAACCCATAGATATTTGTGTGGCTAGAAATCATTTCATTAAGGGTAAAATAGGCTTTTTAAAGTTGCATTGTTACTAAATATAAAAATGTGTCATTCTTTTTGTAATTGACTAAAAAGGAAAGTAAGTCATATAAGTCAGGACAAAGGGAGTAGTGATACACTTGGTTCCAACAAAATTCTAAGATAGCTTGGATATTCTTGAGTCAAGGGTCTATCAAAAACAACGTGTCTACCTTTGAGATAGGGGAAAGGTCTACATACACTCCATCCTCCCCAAATTCACTTTGTGAGATTATACTGGGGATGTCGTCGGTGTATGTTATTTTGAGATAAAAGTCACGTGGGTTAACAACTTGGCTCCAAGCAAACTCAAATGTCTCTTTCAAAATTATGGGAAGTACAAAACTAGCGGAGGAAGTTGAAGAGAAAAATATAAAACAAAATTAAAAAGTTAACTGGTATATGATACTTGATCGATGCACAGTCACATGTCAAATTAGTTTTGAAAGAAGTTGCTTTTGTGACACCGAAGGAACTCTCTGTGCTTGTGCGTTGCAACAGTTCTTCTGCAACTGCAAGACTAATTTCACGTGATCTTGTTTATGATTTCTTTATTTGTAGGAGATATTGTTGGATCAAATCTTGCTTTTAGATGTTAATTACATCTGATCATTCTATGCCATTTTCTCAAAATTTAGGGATGGTCCATTATTAGTAGTCGCATCAGGTCGTGATACTATCTCCATTTCAAGCTCAATAAAACAGTTAGCTCCAGAATATGTTTTCACTGTGCAGGTTTGCCAAACTACGCTTTGCTGTATGATTAGATTAATTAAGAATGCTACTTGGTTTTCTAAATATTTCTCTTAATTTCTAATGTTAGTAGTGCATCTGAAGTCCCTCTTTTTCTCGGACGCTTCATTTAATTTGGCATAGTCCTACAAAGTTTGAAAGCATTAAAAATTATTATTTCATGCCATTTATATATAATTTTCTCTTTAACTAGGGTCTGTTTGTTCCAAACATTGGATGTCAGAGGCTAATGAAATTTAATTTGTGTGTAAGCACAATTTCTCTCTGGTGTTCCATTTCTTTTTGGGACTCTATTTCGGTTTGGGGTGCCCACGACTTGTTGAATCAAAGTTCTAGTTTTACCAACTTGTCTTTGACTTTGTAATAGATTTAAAATTTTAAGTTAAATATCAAATGAGAGGGAATAAAAATTCAAATTGACATTAAATAAGGACTTCAAGTTCTTTAATGTGAATTTTATTCATCTCTACTGACCAACTTTCCTGCTTTTGAATAATCATCGGTTTTGATTGTTGGCACATTAATGGGGCAAATAGGTAGTACTCACGCTGGTCATGCCGCACACATATAGTGGAAGGGAGGGAGGGATATCACGTGACAAGCGATCTCCTAAATAAATTGTTTTAGTTTTTTTTTTCTCGTATTTAGGATAATGTAAACCTTTAGCAATAGTACCAAAAGCCCTTTCTCCATGCCAATGCTGTTTGGAATTTCGTTCATATATTTTTCCTTCCATGTTTGAAGTTGCCAAGGAGTGTTAGAATGAAAGTATGCTAATAACATATAGAAGTCATTTGGTACAAAGATGAATAACGCACAGATTAGTAACGCAAGGATTCGTTATGCAGGGTTTAGTAATGTAGGAATTAATAATGCAAGGATTATTTTTTATCAAGTGTTTGGTTCATTGCTTCTCATCTAATCTTGTGCTTAGTTTAAAACTCTACAAAAAACTACTTTCCAATTATACCCTTGAATTATTTTGAAATTTTCTATTTAATGTAATTGGACCAAAGTACATTATTTTTTTGTGGCTTCTAACTAGCTAGGAGAATAACAGTTTGTCGCCATATTTGCTATTTTCTCACTTGGATTATTTGAGGATAAACAATTTTGATCTTAGTAAATCAATCACTCATAAAATATCAACTTTCAATTTAATAAAGACAGACCATCTACTTTTAAATTTGAAAAGATGGTAAATAATTGTAAAAATGAATAAACCATCTATATTTACACGTGAAAAATTGGAAATTGTAGTTTTAATATACATCTTAAAAGTTCATTCAACTTTGAGAATATATCTAATATCATTGAACTTTATTTTGTATCAATAAAATCACTCAGTTAGGCCTTTGTATCAATAAAATCACTCAACTAAATTAATTATCAAAAAAACAAATTGACATGGCAAAATATTTTTTGTCTATTATGTAAATATGAACCCACAAATACATAAAATTTAAAATTTTGATGTGGTTTAATATTATGAAAATATGAACTCGCTAATAAATAAAAATTTGAGCTAATTTATTTAAATAAATTAGCTAGTACAAAACTACAAATGTAAAACATAAAGTCAAGAAAATAAAAAGAAAGTATAATAGAATTTGAGGAATATTTTTATCTTTATATATTTAATCCCATGGTATTAAATCCTATGTATTACTAATACCACCAAATGGCAGATATTAATTAGTACCATGTATTGCATATTAACTATACATAGATAAGTTTACACACGGGCCCAAATTCCTACTAAACATAGTACTAACTAATACCATACATAATACATGAATTATTTTTCCTAATACTTGCTACCAAATGGCCCCATCGTGCTGGGAAGAAGCAGGTACACATGCAAAGGATATTAGTTGGAGAATTGTCTCAGCTAGAATCTGGTGGACAATTTGGAAGGAGAGGAACCTTAGATGCTATGAGCGTATAAAGAGTAGTATGGAGAAAGTTGAATTGAATTGTATTTTGACCTTTTGTTTTTGGTGTAACCAGTTGTAATCCAATGATACTGTTCTGATCATTGACGTTTTAGATTCTCTATAGTCACAGGACAGTAGATCATATAATACTCTTGTAAATATCATTTCAGTGCAACCTATACAGTGTTTTGTTTTTATAATGGATACAGAAACAGTTACCATTTCAAAGAAAACATATAGTGCTAGTAAAAATGGTAAGATTCTGTTGTGTTATGTTTTAAGATTCTGTTGTGTTATGTTTTCAGATTCAACATCCCAGATCACGTCTAAATAGGTTTGACCTAGTGATCACACCTCATCATGATTATTATCCTTTGACACCTGAGGGGCAAAAACAAATTCCTTGGATTCTTCAAAGGTGGATAACACCTCGCACACCTCCTGAGAAACACGTGGTATACAAATTTCTTCAAAACCTTGGAGTTTTTTACCACCTCCATATTTTGCAGACATCTAAGAATTTTGAGACAGATACTGACTATTGGGGCCCTTCATCAAGCTGATTCTAATGCGCTGAAGGACGCAGCTTACACTTGGCATGATAAGTTAGCAACTTTACCAAGACCTTTGCTTGTGGTTAATGTTGGAGGGCCTACAGGTGGTTTGCATATTGAAGTCTTTTTCCTATACTGTGCTTTGAATATCTTGTTGTGGAGGGGTGATTGGCATTTTGACTGCCAGTATTTAATCCTCCTAGAAATGTTAAGAAGTCAATTAACCAGGTTCCGAATGTGCTTTAGTCATTGGAAATGACTCTATAAAACTATAAATGCTATCTTTTGTTTAGGCCTTTAAGTTCTTCTTTGAGTTACCACTTATTGGTTGCTTTCTTTTTATTGTCTTGTTAAGGACTCTGGATTTTATGGCATCTATTTAGAAACCATGTCAATGAAGCTCTGCATTTATAGCGAAATAATCATTATCCTAACCTAGAATTTCTCCATAAATGAAATCTTCAACGAGCTAATTTGTAGAAAATAGGGATAGCGAGCTAACAAATTATTAACTAGGACGTATTAAAAAAATTAAAGTAATGACTTAAATGTATTTAGCATCCTTGTAATTTGACCTTCACTGGCCCCTTTTGGATTTGGATTTTAATACAACTTGTTACTATCTCAAAAACACAATCTGTCCTGAAAAGCCAACCATAGTATAAACCTGTGTATTAACAGCATTGTTCTATTCCAGACCAACTCAGCTATGAGTCTCTAACCATCTCTTTGGTGAAGGTCCCAACATTTCCAGATAATTTGTACTAATTGAATACTGACCATTAGTAGTTAGTGTATACCTCCCTTGCTCATACCAGTTCTCCATGCCAATTTTTAGTTTGTGCAACCTCTTCAAATACTAGCTACAATCACTAGGGGTCTTGTGACCCCAAAAATCACCGCTGTTGTTCATATAGATTCCATTCATCCATCTTACCCAAAGTATATCCTTCTTTTCCATCAATAGCCATATCAGCTTATCAATGGCAGCCAAATTCCAAAGTCTGCATCATTAATATTCAAACCTCCACGCTTCTTTGTTTGCAAATTGTGGTCCAAGCCACTAATGACATCTTCTGTTTGTCCTCTCTGCTGCTCCATAATAATTGTCTGCGTCTCCTATCTACTTCATTAAGTGCCCTCTGGGGAAGGATAAACACAGACACCCTGAAGTTATGCAAGGAAAACAGGACTGAATTAACCTGCATAAGATAAGCGTCCAGCAGAGGTTGCTCTGATCTTCTCTTTAATTTTGAGATACAAGTGATGGCAATGTAGTTTATTCCATTTCTTTGGTGAAAGAGACAAACCTAAGTACCTGATGGGGAAGGTTCCAGGGGAGATACCAGTTAACTCAAATAGCTTGTCCCTTGTTACACCGTCTACTCCAGCTAAAAAGAATTGGTTTGTTAATATTTGCCTCTAGTCCTGCAGTGGTTGAAAAATGATGTAAAGCTTGGATGATTCTCTGGACTGAGTTAACATTACCTTTGCAGAAAATCATGAGATCATCTGGAATGATGAGATTGCCTGGATTAAACTGAAAACCTACAGTTTGGATTGCCAGATAATCATACTTCTGAGTCTCAGTGGGTTTTTAGCATTTATACATTATAAGCATGTCATAAAAGAGAAGCTCTGTTGCATTTTAAATGACTAAAATGTTATAACTTTGTTTTATTGTGAAGGCAAAGTTGTATAGATCAGCCTTCAAGTTGGTTATCGATCGCGACTCTGATATTCCTTTTGGTATAATAGATTTGTTTCTAATTCTTCTTGTGGAGGTTGTTAAAGTCTAGAATTTGCCAGCACAGTAATTACAACTTGTTAAACTAGTTATTTTCTTTTTTGGCTCACAAGTCTTTCTTTTCAGGTCATTGTAGATATGGTACTGACTTAGCACTGGAACTAACAGCCTTGCTGCTGAATGTTGTTTCAACCTGCGGGAGCATCAGAGTATCTTTTTCTCGTAGAACTCCTTGTAAGGTATATGATTTCATCAGTTTCATCTGTCAATTTCCCTTCTGGTGATTGTTTGTTGATATTGTAGTTAACAGGTCTCAGACATCATATGGGAAGAGCTTGGAAATCATCCTAAAGTTCACATTTGGAACGGTGAAGGTACTGCTGATGCAATGTTTGTATTCCTATCCCTCCCAGAAGACAGCTGTATCTCCAATGCAAAAATAAACAGCAAAAAGAAACAAGTAACAGAACTTTGATCTTTTTGATGAGCTAAACAAAAGGGTGTTCTGATGTCAAATTAATTGTTCCTCAGCTGATCTTGTTTCAACAAAGAAATGGGGAATATAATTTGTTATTAAGGAAAGGATGCTCAGAGATATACTTTAATCTCTTTCCCTCAAAGAGGAAATATTGCTGATACTTCAATTCTCGCCTAATTCACATAATTATTCGGAATAGTGTCTCCAGTTGTATTTCCTTCTGATGCCATTGCTATAATGTATACAACCTTTCTACATTAATACCCTTCAGGTCCAAATCCACATATGGGACATTTGGCTTTTGCTGATGCCTTTGTTATCACCGCTGACTCAGTTAGTATGTTAAGTGAGGCTTGCAGCACGGGGTAAGTTGGCCTTTATGTTGACTCTTGTCAATTCAATGTCCCTTCTGTTCTCCTTTTCGTTAGCATTTCATCTAAAGAGTTTAAGGTTCAGGAAACCTGTTTATGTAATTGGTGCTGAGCGCTGTACGTGGAAATTCAGAGACTTCCATCGATCCTTGAAAAATCGAGGAGTTGTTCGGCCATTTCTTGGAAAAGAAGATGTGAGTAGAGTTGTGTTAATTTATATTCCAGGCTCCTACTAGGCATAAGGATGACATCACACTTCTAGTTTCATTCTCCTTTGTTGAGCTTTTGCATGGACAGAACTGACATAGGTATTGGTTTGCAGGAAGATAACTGCACAATATCCTTCTCTATCCTTCCCTGCTTTATTTCTTTTGTCTGTTGTTTACATAACTTCTGGCATAGGCACTATTTAATAACCATATAATGTTTAAATACAATTGGAAATGGTTAATTCCGCATACCATTTGACAAATATCTTCTATCGTTGGCACATCTGTTATTTGGAGTTCAAGTGAATTCCCTGTAAACATTAAGCTTAACAGTCACTGGCCATGAAAGAGCATGATGCCTGGAATCAAGAGTTTTGACTTCGTCCTCTTATTTTGTAGATATCTGAAAGTTGGAGCTATAGTCCCCTGAATGATACTAAGGAGGCTGCTGCCCACGTGATTACAGCACTAGCTGAACGTGGATGGAGATTGCCATCATAATTTCTACTCAGCCAGAGTAAAGTATTTGTCTTGATTCAGGCATATTTACCAGTTTTAAGAAATGGAGTAGAGGGAATTTGTTGATTCTCTATCATCAGGAGAAGTATCTATTCTTCTCGTTTGGGCTGTTTACTCCTTTCTGTCCATTTTTTCTTTTGAGCCGAGGGTTTACTGGAAACAACTACTCAAAGGTAGGAGTATATTCTTCGTAAATATACACTATTTTATAAAAATGCCTTTGCAGATTGACCACAAGTGGTTTCTACAGCTCCTGTATCCTCTCATCAGATTGATCAAGTTATAGTGGACCATTTTTCTACCTCCAGAATTTCACCTAGTTTTGTAAAAGATTGTCCACTCGATGTTATTTCCTGGGTATGCTACATTTGACATCTGCTGAGTGCTGACTGTCAAGTTTTACTAACGCGGGCTTTTTCTAAGGCTGTGTTTATGTTTGATGTTCAGATAAATCACAAAGGTCAGACTTAAACTTCAAAATAAACGCTGTCCATCTTTTGAAAATAATATCATTTAATAGGTTGTGATTGATCGATTTATAAAATTTAAGCTTAAATAGAGTTGGTCACATATATTTTAGAAAGTTTATAAACTAATACATACGAAAAATTGAGATAATCTTGAATTCGTGTTTTGTGACCATCAAAAAAGTGATGTTTGTCTTTGAAAACTAATGAGTATTAATTAAAAAGTTCGCCACATTTTGATAATAATGAGCATTATTTAATAGGTCGTCACCTATAGACCCACAAAAGTTTAGCTCAAACTGAGTTGATCTACGTATTTTGAAAAATTCAAAGGTGAATACGGATGAAAAATTGGATGATTTTTTTGGTTTTGTGTTTGATAAACTTAAAAAAAGCAATGTCTGCCTTTCAGAAGCAATAAGTATCATTTAGTAGACAGTTACAAATGAACCCACAAAAAATTTGAGCTCAAACATAGTCACATATATTTAGAAAAAATTTATGAACTAAAACATACAAAAAATTAGGATAATCTCAAGCTCCTATTTTGTGACACATAAGCTCCAAAAAAAAGAACGTCCTCCTATCAAATATAATGAATACCATTTAATAGGTCGTCATTGATGTAACCATAAAATTTGAGCTAAAATAGAGACGGTCATACATATTTCAAGAAACTCATCCATTAATACACACGAAAAGCTAAACTAGTCATGAATATTTATGTTTTGTGACACATATACTCCAAAAAAGTGGGGTGGATCCTCTAGAGGCAATAAGTTCCCGCTGTACATGCCAATTGACTTTGAGCATCACTCCATCATCCTCAAGTTCATGGGCATGCAGTTCTTTGATTCTCACAGCGGATTTTACTTGAGCTATTATTAGCTTACAGTCACATTCATATGGATATGCTGTATTTTTCCCTCTCATACTTCAAAATTTCCCCTGCTAACATCATTGATCTTTAAGAGATTTTAGAAGATGTCAATGACTTCAATGAACCGCGTGCTGCGAAAAGAAATTTTTCTTTGTATATTCTATAATCGTAATTAATAGCAGGCGAAGATGGAGGCAAAGCCCCTGAGATGGATGAGGTCATTTGAAGCCATTATCTCCAATGTCATGGAGAATCCATACGAGGCTAGCTCGATCTTCAGTATGATGATACAGGAGACTAATCCAGACTCGGTTCTGCTCGATCTTATCATGCTTGAAGAGAGCATGATAATCCACTGAATAGTGATAATACCCTCCATTGTCTTGATATGAGTATTAATGGCGGTGATCAGCTGAGTTTAAATGAAAAGGAGCGTGCAGTTTCAGGATCTGTTGCTAGGTATGACGAGGTCGCTGAGCAACAGTGACCAGGAGATCGACGTGGAAATGAGCCCAGATTCTTGAGGCAGCAACTATGTTTGAGATAGCAGAGACTAAAGAGTTTGAAAGAGGAGAATAGGCATGTTAAAATTAATGTGTTTTGAGTTAAAAGATAAGTATCCAAGGTTATTCATTATGATCAAGAGTTATCTAATTAGCTATGAAGTTAAGTGTTCCAATTGAATTCAAATTAAATTTGAATACTCCAATCAAAAGTCATTTCTTCATGGTGAAGATTAAGTGAATTGGGGCTGAAGTTTGACTCATATAACAACCCATTTCCAGCCATAAATCAGTCAAAACGCAGCTGGAATTTCTTCACAATTAAGCATTGAAATGGTGGCTAATTGGACTACAAATGGACAGCCATATGACAGCCTATTGACAACATATTTACAGCCTACTTACAGCAGAAATACAACTCAAAGAATGCTACGGAATGACGGCAACTGAGTCTCCAAGTGGGCTATAAAATTCTATAAATATGCATCACTTGTCCTTGTAATAGATAGCACAATTAGATAGAAAAACAACAGAGTTTGAGAGGATTTAGAGAAGGTGCTTCTACTACACTAGAATTCTAGTAGTAGAAAGCAAAATAAATTTGTACCCAAATTCCATCATCTTGTTCTATCAAATATTATTTAAATTGTGCAAATCTTCTATTCACTATTCTACTTCTATAAATCATCAGTGGTATCAGAGCCTCGTTCGATTATTAATCGGGCGTTTGGGTTATTAGGCAATACTAAAACTCTTCAAATTCAATATTCGCAATGACAAGTCTTTGTTCGAGTTCAACATCCGTTCCAGTGCCGATATTCGATGGTGAAAACTATGATTTTTGGAGGATAAAGATGAGGACATATTTCCTCTCACAAGACTTATGGGATGTTGTAGAGAAAGGCGTAAGCAAATAAGGAGATGCTGCGACATCTCAAGATAGTCAAAAGCAAAATACTCAGAAAGATGCAAATGCTCTTTTCACTATTCAACGAGCAGTTGCTGATTCTATTTTTTCAAGAATCATGGGAGCATCAACATTGAAGGAAGCTTGGACTACTCTAAAGGAGGAGTTTCAAGGTACAACTAAAGTTCGTGTTGTGAAACTTCAAACTCTACGAAGAGAGTTTGAGAACCTAAAGATGAAAGAATCTGAGGTAGCAAAAGATTACTATTCCAGAGTAAAGGAAATAATAAATCAAATGAAAACTTATGGAGATAATGTTGAAGAAAAAAGGATCATTGAGAAAATTCTCATTAGCCTTTCAGAGAGATTCGATCCTATAGTTACTGCCATTGAAGAGTCAAAAGATCTAACGAC
>JAOTQR010000109.1:4093941-4125354 GCA_025774065.1 Solanum ossicruentum | reverse complement strand
ATTTTGCTTTATTCCATCATACTCCAAGGCCAAAAAATAGTCAATCTTTGGCTCCATCCGAGATTGATGGATGATAATATTATGCTCTATTTATTGAAAAACTTACGGTAAATACTCCATTATCACGAACATGAACAATTCACCACGAACACAAACACTTGTAAGGAATTCTTATAGCTTGAGGCAAGTCAAATGACATCGTCCTTAAAGATATTTCACACGATATAGGTGTATCTCTCATGATTCAACAAGCTCTTTAGTATAAAATTTGGAACCAGAATCTAACAATTATTAAATAATATAAACCTAGCCGAAGAAATTAATTATTAGGAAGAAGCAAAATACTTTCTCTGTTTTTCACTTCCACTATATTTTTCAATAGAACTTCATATATAGAAAGATTATATGTCAACAGACATAAAAGAATCTTACGGGTCATTTGATTGGCAACGCATTATCCCATGATAATTAATACTAGTATAAGTTAGCCTATGATAAGTTATCCCATCGTATATATTGGATAACTTATCGTATCACTAAGACAAAAGTGGTGAGATAAATAATCCAAGATTACTTTATACCTCAAATCAAATATGGAATAAAATGATCCTACATTTTATCTCAAAATTATTATAATTTATATTTACACCAAACGACTGCTAATGTTATAAAGGCAATGCCATTAAAGCAATTTGCCTTTAATGAAAAACCGTTGGGCAATAAAGAATAAATCAAACAAATTAAGAGCATTTTAAAATTAGTAATAAAAAAATTAATGACCAATCAATGGCTATTTAAAGAATGGAAGTAATTGTCAGCCCTTAAATTTATAAAATCAATTGTATTTCAATAGATAAAATAACTTTTTCGAGATAATCATTTTTCCAACACCGTTTAGCCTTGAATATGAATTCAATCTATGGACTCATGAACAATATATTCCTAGATGTTATATTGTATTGGAAAATAGTTACTCTTTTTGTCCCATTTTGTGTGACGTCTTTTTTTTTTGAAGTCGTACTAAAAAGAATGTCATCTTAATATAATTAAAATTATTTTAACTTTAAATTTTTTCTTACTCCTAATGAAATAATTTACAACCATTAAAATATCTAAAAAAAAAATTTAGACCACAAGATTCAAAAGTTCTTCTTTCAACATCGTGTCAAATCAAATAGTGCCGCATAAAATGAGATGTAAAGAGTAATATCTTATATAGTAAAAATAATATTAAAATATTTTAAAAGTAAAATAAAGAGTATGAAATGAACAGATCATGTTTAAAATGTCTAAGTAAAAGTTGATATAGCATTTAGTTTTGCTTTGATACAAGAAACTCATTTTTTGTTACCTTTATTATTATTATTATTATTATTATTATTATTATTATTATTATTATTATTATTATTATTATTATTATTATTATTATTGCGTGAGATTGATAACTCTGCAAGCGTGCATTTCTAGTGATTTTTTTAATATTCAACGGGTGAAAAAAAAGATAATTTTAATCATTTCTAATACGTTAAAGCTATTTTTTATCCTTTTTTAGTTTTCAAAAGTTTTGCCTAATTAATAAAATCAATAATTATATTAGTGCAATATAGGGGGTGTTTGAATTTATTTTTTAAAAGTGGCTTATAGTTTAAAAGCTAAAAATTATAAATTGGGAACACCCAATTTTTATTTCTTTAATTTTTTAAAATATTTTTTTAATCAAGAAAGTGTTTAAAAGTACTTTTTGTGTTTCTGAAACATTTTCAAAACTAAAAAAAAAAAAAACTCAAAATCAAAAGTCAGTTAAAATAAACCAATCTAAAATCTACTAAAGCCTGCTCACATCGTTATTTTGGTTGCTTTTCTTGAAGCTAAATATATTTTTTGTTCGATGATTTAACTTTAAATTGCCAAAAATTTATAAATTTTCGATCAAATTATTGTAGATTCTCAACTATGAACTTTAAATTCTCGAACACTTTTTCTATTTTTGTTCCCATTTTCCTTCCCTATTTTTCTCATTTAAAATTATTTCAATTTGCACAATAAAAATTTAAATTTAACCTGGATCACTCATTAAACAGACATTGCATGTTTATCTTTTTTAATACCACCTAATAGATGAATGGAAGTATGCATAATTTTTAAGTTAATGCGTTTAACTAAAAGAGATAAAATAATTTGTGGGGGGAGGGGTTGGTATAAAAAAACTATTAGATAAATAAATAAATTAACGAATAAAATAAAAATTCACATTTGCAATAACCATTAGTGGTAAAGTACTGCGTGTATATATATATATATATATATATAAAAAAAAAAAAAGTCACGAGCGTCCATGTGATATTTTTTAATTTCAATTTTTACAATATGAATATATATATTTTTATGCATCTTCAATTTTTTAATTTATTAATTACTAGACCTAGAAGTAGCTGGAGAAATATAATCAAACTGCTTTGGAAATATTAAATTACGAAATCCGCAAGTTTTTTTAGCGGGTCTCATATTGAAGTAGCCAAAGAAATATAATCAAGCTGCTTTGGAAATATTAAATTAAGAAACTCAAAAAAATAAATAATCGAGCTGCTTTGAAAATATTAAATTAAGAAACTCACCAGAATAATTTATCGGGGCTAACATTGTAAAATCATAATTGTAACAGCAGAAGAAATATAATGAAGTTGCTTTAAAAATATTAAATTAAAGAATTCACAAATTATTTTTACGGGCCCTATATAATAGTGACGAAGAAGCAAGCAGACACATTGGGGAGAAATGCCCGTTTGAGGTGTTTTCTATTCACACTTATTAATAAGTAAAATAAAAAAATATATACATAAGAGGATAAGTTCATCAGTTTCCGATCGTGTTGCCTGCTCAAGCAACTTAATTCAGCAAACTTTCAATTATGCTACCTGTTTGAGCAGCTTCCGATTGTCCTGCTTATTTCAGCTACTTGCTTGTTCTCCTTTATTATGTGAGATCAATAAAAAATATTTTTTCGAATTATTTACACCTGCTTCCTTATATTTTTTTAACTGTTTCAATTATGATTTTACAATGTTATACCTAATAAAATATTTTTTCAGCTACTTCGATTATGACTTTTTTATCTTTCTAATAAATTATTTTAAGCATATAAATCTTAAAATTAGGACAAATTAAATATAAAGTTAAAAATTGAGTCTTTCTTATTAAATTGGATAAATAAAATTAAAAAATTATTTTAATAATCTTTTAATGATTATATTTTTGTTAAAAATAAAATACTTTTAAAAAAATTTCAAACTTTTGTACATGCAATATAAATTAAAATAAAATAGATAATAAATAAAATATTTCTGTAGGTCTAGCCGAATATGTTGTTGTTGCTGCACCTGAAAAATACTTAATTGGGAGTTCATTAAAATTAATTAACTGCTCATATTTTGACATTTGTTGTCAATGTAGCCCTTCATCACTCATCACTCATCACTCATCACTCATCACTCTTCAGTCTTCACTCCTCACTTCTCTATATTTTCTGCTCGGATCGACAAATCGATTTTCCCAGTTCCTCTATAAAGTATCTGTTTCTTTTTTCTATCAACTTCACGATCAAATTGGAAAGTTCTGGAAGGAGTATGTCGTCGACTTCAAAGTTAATGCCGAATCTGGATGAGCGAAGTACGAAGAAACTTAACCTCACTGTGCTACAGAGAATCGATCCGT
This sequence comes from Solanum ossicruentum, assembly GCA_025774065.1. Taxonomy (NCBI): domain Eukaryota; kingdom Viridiplantae; phylum Streptophyta; class Magnoliopsida; order Solanales; family Solanaceae; genus Solanum; species Solanum ossicruentum. Next base: position 4,121,643 of record JAOTQR010000109.1, on the reverse strand, counting down.
GTATTGAGGAGATCCTGATCACCGCTGCTCATGTTACGGTGTACGAGTTCAATGTCGACCTCAATCAATGGGTTTGTAGACTTATTTTCGCTTAAATTGAGAAAAAAAAATGAGATTTAGATACTATCGAGTTCAGGAAATGGAGGCTAATTTGGTATGAGGTTTCCTTTTGCTTGAATTTAATTTGGTATAGTCATTGCTCATTGTCTTAATATCCATGAAATATTGAATTTTTTGTTTTATGTAGATATATGTGAATATGGAAGTACACATTATTATCTCTATGCGTATATTGATGAATTTGATTGTAAAAAGTGCCTTGGGATAGTTATACGCTATAAATTTAATAGTTGATCTCCTTATAGTTATCTGCTGTTACTACAAACTCGTGTCTTATTGTGTGTTGTAGTATGTATCAAATGTTGATTAAACTATGCATGATTTAGCAAGTCATGGTGTATACTCTTTAATATATGCATTAATTTAGACAAAATGCTGAAATAAACTTAACCCCGGAGTTAAGGTATACCTCAATCCTAAGCTAGTTGCGATCAGCATATAAATCTCACTTTTCATTTTGTCCTATTTGTACCGCACGTGGCTTGATATACATCATTCTGATGAAAAGTTGGTGAACTGTGTACTCTTGCTTCCCGCCTGTTTATAATGTAATCAGTCGGTCTTCTGGAAATATTGTCTCGAAAAATAAATTGATTAAACGTTTTATTTGGATTGCAGAGCCGAAAGGAGGTTGAAGGTTCTTTCTTTGTAGTTAAGAGGTATGCTTGCAGTATTCCATGTACCTGAGTTTGTTTTTTATTTAAAAATAAAGTGTTTATATCTGGCTTTGTTTCGTAAGTCAGTGTATTAGATTTAGCAGGTATTTTCTGCTATGGTGCTTGTTTGAACATTCATATACACGGTAAAGTTCCCAGGTCACACTAGTCTAGCCACAATTTAGGAGTTCAAGGGCTCAGGATTGATCCCAGCGAAGGGTGACCAGCTCGAATCTGACCTTAAACCCTTGGGGGTGGGGGGTTATAGTCTCAAATGCTTTTTCCCCATTAAGAAATTTAATTGAAGAATCTAGAGATGATTTGTATAAAAGAAAATTATTGTTCCTTTTGAATAACTTACTTACACACAAGTCGGTGATCATAAATAAAAAATAAGTCAAGAAAGAGATGGAGCAGTAGTAAGAAATTATGAAATATGAAAAATATTTAATGCATTGGAACTTAAATTGCGTAGATACCAAACAAGCACATCCATCCTAAAAGGGTTAGTTGGATTTCTTTTGCTTCCGAAGTCGACATAGTTCTCATCCATGTAAAGCAATAACTCTTCTGATTTGTAATATACAAAACAATAAAATATATCATTTCTAGTGCAACCTTGATTGTAGGAATGTTTCTGTATGGTGTCAGTGAATTCAATTAGGAAACTCCCCCCTCCCCTCCTCCCACTGTTCAGCCTATGCCTTGTACTGTTTGGATGACTGAGCTAGTCCCACGGGCCAGATTCCCCACCATGGAGTTTAGGTTGGTGGGTTAAGCCAGGTCAGTCACTTTTATTGGGCTGGACTGGTTCAGTTTGCAGCTTGGACAAGCCTACTTACACGTTTAAAGATTTTGTAAGGAGATGCCTAGTGCTTTGTCAAAAGGTAGTTTCTGATTCAGCTATTGTCAGAAATTATTATCACGCTCTGCGAATAGCATGTAATAATGTAATGGTTTTCTTTGGATTTTTAGGTTGTTTTTCATGTAATATTATGGGAATATGATGGTTTTTGATGGATTGTGTGCCTATAAGGAGGTTGAATTACCAGATATCATTGTTGTTGGTTATGGTATTTAGGAGTGCTCAGCCAAGGTTCCAGTTCATTGTTATGAACCGCAGGAATGCAGGTATTAACCCATTTCTTCTTTTAATGATATATTCCAGGCCTCTCCTTTTCAATTTATTGGAAAAAACGTTTAGAGTTCCTTATTTTTACTTTGTCCATTTTATGATGTTTGGAAGTAGTGCCTCATATAAATGAATTCCTTTTTGACATACGAGCTCATATGAAGCAGAAAATATGGTGGAAGATCTCCTGGGAGACTTTGAGTTTGAGGTTCAGGTTCCATACTTCTTGTATCGCAATGCAGCCCAAGAAGTCAATGGTATTTGGTTTTACAATGCACATGAAATTGAGGAGGTTGCAGATCTCTTTGGCAGGTTGGCATCTTCTTCAGTCTTCATACATACCCAAGCTATATTTATGAGTGGAGCTTTATCTCTTGCTATTAGAACGTGTATAATTGTAGATGAAGGTTGAGATTATTGCAATGGATTTCTATGATGTTGCAGAACACATTCTTGTAGATTAATTAATGATTCTCTCCAAACAATATCATACAACTGTTATCTTGGTGGATTTTATAGATATTTTTGACTGGATAAGTAGTTTTATTACTGTTAAGGAAATCCACGTATACGAGAAGTGTACCAAAAAGTAGAGAAATCTAGACCAAAATATGGTTCTCTACAAAAGTTATCCAGTCATCTGTCATCTATACAAACAAGAACTCACATGTGTACCTACACGAAACTAGACATCTGAGGCTACAAAATCTTTCTCGACCCTTCAAATGTTCTCCTATTCCTCCCCCTTCATATTTTCCACACAAGAGCTGGTAGGGTGCTACATCCCATGCACTTCTCTTTTCCTCTTTCTTCTAAAACCATACATATAGTGCCTCCCTCACTGTGCTCGGCATTTCACATTATATTATGAAAAAATTCAGAACCTTCCACCACAAGCACAGAGCAACTTGACAATGTTATAAGAGATGATCTTAGGTCTTTTACCAAATCTCTACACATAAAGCAATAGTTGACTTGTGTGATCCTTATAGACATATAGCAATAGTTGACTTGTGTGATCCTTATAGACATATATCAATAGTTGACTGGTATCATCCTTATAGACATTTATCATATGATAAAGAAGAAACAAATAAATGAACAGCCAGTTAGAGTAAATGTTAAGGGCTAGTTATGATTCTTGTATTTCAATTTATTTGTGGTTTGATTGTTATTATTGTAGCTAGCCTGAATTGATTTTAAAATGGATGGTAGTATGATTTGTCTTTGACAAAGATAACCATGATAGGGTTCTTCTATCAAATGGCATTAGGTTGAAGGCTGTTGTAGGTGAAATATTTCAAATCTCGGTGCTTGTTTAGTCAAATTATGACATATCTTATGCTTTAAATACGTGATCTCACTGACATCAAACATTTATCTTAGCGCGGTGGTTATGTTGTCAGTTTCTTTGGACTATATTTATAGATGAAGTATCTCAAATTTCGGTGCTTGTTTAGTCAAATTACGACATGCCTTAGGCTTTAAATATGTGATCTCAATGACATCAAACGTTTATTTTAGCGCGATGTTTATGTTGTCTGTTTCTTTGGACTATTTTTTCCTTGAGCCAAGGGTCTATTGGAAACAATCTCTCTACCTTTGGCATAGGGGTAAGGACTCCATACACTCTACCCACTCTACCCTCTCCAGACCCCACTTTATGGGACTATACTGCGTATACTTCCAGTTTCTGTTAAGTATCCTGCTCTGAGTTTTTGTTGATGGAGGTGTCTAGTTTGTATGAATTTATTTAATCTTTGTGTTACAGGATGGTGGCATTTATCTTATAGGAATATCAGTTAGTGGTTGTGTTATATCGGCAACTTACTTGATAAAAGAAGTTTGTTATATCAGTTGGAAGGAAATGAATCAAAGACGATCTATTGCTGGTCTGTTTTATTGGTGTAGGGCGTGTGGAATAATTGGGTCATTTTTCTTACGTAAACATGGCAATTAATCTGCAACTTATATAATTTTACTTTGATGTGTGGTGGATTCCAGAATTTTGGGTGCATATGCAAAGGTTCCCCTGAAGCCACAGTTAAGAAAGAGGTGCAGCATTGTTGATTCTTCCCCTCGTTCCTTTTGTTTAATTTGATTTAATTTATTATTATTTTTTTTTGCAATTAATATGTTTTTCAAGCGATTTCCTTATAAGGACAAGTTATTTGCCACTGCTCATGAATATTCTTGTTTCTGGTCAAGCTATAGCATTTCTATATTTTAGTACATGGTAAGAAACTGTTTAATTACTGCAGCATGATAGAAGATAAGTACTTGAGTGTCAGTTTGATGTGGAGCATAATATATACAAAAAAAAGACACTATTTTATGTGGAATATCAATATGCATATTAGTACCTTAAACCATCAATAGTGTTGTGTTATGTTCTTAGTTGAATTTATATGAACTCCAAGTTACTTTAGGTCTTCAAAGATATTTTACTTTGATCCGTGAATATGTACTGTCTCTTCACTCTTAACTACCCTAACATTGGAAGTCTCCATGAGATAAATTGGCACCATCTCCCATGACTTGTCTCATTTTATGCTTTATGCAATGCCACTTGCACCTTCTACTGGATGTGATCATTTCTAATCATGTCTAATTTTATATGATGAATATCTGTCCTAACATTTGTATTTTGACGGCGCTTGTTGCCCATTCACTTCTTTATAATAAACCTTGCTGGCCTTAGAATTGGTCTATAGAAATTTTTTGTCACTTTGATAGGTTTGATATCATATTTTCTTCCGCTCTGGTAGCACTCCTCCATTACAGCCATCCTATTTTACTTCTATTTATTACATATTCATCAGTCAAATCATTCTTCTAAAAATTATATATTTAATTTGTTTTTAATTCGGACCAATATCAAATGGATCTAATAATGCCACTTTGCCCCGCGGATGACATTCCAATAAAATACTAGGGCAAAACCCTCCCTCAAAAACTGTTTAATATCCTGGGAGAAAGACTGCAAAAGAAGTTATCCCTTTCCCCCTTTCTTAGTGATTATGCCAGACGGGTACATCCCCTGATGTCAGATAATTTTTCTTTCTAAATGGATATAAGGAGTTCACATCACAATAGTGTAAATTTTCACCAAAAGGGCTTATAGACATTGGAGTCTATTTGCTTTTAATAGTTACTTACCTGATTTTTCTTTTACTTAAAGTGGTTGAGATAAGCACACATAAGCTACTTAACCTACTAGTTTGAGTTTTCCTATTGGCTGTAGGAAAATGTCATGTAAGTGAGACAACTTTAACCAAAACGAAATGAGTCAATAATATGGATGCTGTTGGCAACACTTTCTGCTCATTTCTTCGCTTCTGGAGAGAACATATAACAGAACCTGAACTTTTTACTTTCCTAGAGTTGGTCTTTCATTTATGTTTTTCATAGATTCTCAGGGTCCAACTTAAACACAGGCACTTACGGAGGAAAAGAAGAAACAGAGGAATAAATAATGACTTTCTTATGTTGTATCTATTGTCATTTTTCCCTTGTCAGTTTAGTTGTCCGTAGTGAGGGACTAAATCAGTGTGTGTTGCTCTTATAAAAAAAAAGGTCAATGGTTGTTGCGCTTATTGCTATTAATTTGTGTTCTTGATTTTCTCACCCTTCTTTGATTAGTTTTGTTTCTAATCTAATTTTTAACCTATCCTGATGTTTTTAAGCACAGTGAGTTTACAGAACATGAGGTGGTCCCAACGAATACAGCACTAGAAGGGCCATTTGGACCGGCATTTATCACGTCTACGGATGGGTTTGGTGCTGATGATGCTTCCTTTATGAACTTTTTCAATGTATGTACTCAACCGTTCTATGATATTGATGTATAATTTCCCATCTAACATCTAATACTGTCACGTTTAAAACTTTAGCATCTTTTCATGAACTTTAAAGTGAAAAGCTGCTTCTGTTTATTGCCAAATGGTATTAAGCCTCTGTCTACCTTATTTGGTTTATTTGTACATTTCTACCTATTCTCTTCTCCAGTCACTCAACTTGTGCAGTGAAAGGTGTCAAAATGCTGGCCCTTGTACATTTTCTTAAAACTGTTGTTGCCTGAGGTTTTCTTGGTTGAGGATTTAGCTATATTCTTGTAACAACTTTGTAATGCATGTACACTCTTTGATCATTTACAGGGACCATCCATTACCAAGATATATGTCTAATGAGTCTCAAAATTTCATGCATGCCTTTGTTGGGTGATTTAATGCATGTGCCATATGCACCCCCTTCCCCAAAACAGAAATCTTGAGGAATACTGTTCTATCGTGGGAATTTGAGGAAAACCTTTATTTCCAAATGAGATGACTATGGTGGGTTGAATATGAGAAATCAGAGTATGGAATCTTTTCTGTGAGGAATATAAAATTCCAGAGGATCTGAGAATATTCTCTGTTACTAACTGAAACTGTTTGAGATGACTTCACTTGGAGACTAGCAGCTGTAGTTATATAGAAGCTCACTATTCTGAGATGGTCCATTTAGGGGAATAAAAATGCTTATTTTTCCTCAGGATATGAGTTGAGGCTGCATTAGTAGATGAATGCATCATTGCAGATCAAAGAGAATGTCTTCTAGTGTAATAAACATTGGCTTTAAAGTACTGGGTAGTCTTCCCCCACTGCCCTCCTCCTTGGGGTGTAGAAAGACCCTGATATTGAATTTTGTCGTTGCAGACTGCTACAACTATTGGGCATGCCTCTTCAAATGTTGTGAGCTCTGGACTGCCATATCATTATCCAGCTCAGACTGTTGACCCATCAACCCGAGTTCCAAGTCCCCTACCATCTCCTGCTCCAATTTTGCAAGTCTCATTACCTGTTCAGTCAGCTCCATCACTTGCTCCGCAGTCACGCCGTGATTCGGCTAAGCTGATCAATAGTGTCAATCACCCTGCAAGTCTTGTGAAACCTTCTTTCTTTACACCTTCTGCGTCACCTGTATTGGTGACAACTTCTGTCTCCTCAGCTACATTAACTCCTGGCTATCCTCATGTGAATCCACAACACCCACATGGTACATGTCTAGTTCAACGCTTTCCACCACCTACTTCGCCTCCATTTCTCACTTCTACTCAGATTTCCCCACATAGTGGAACAGTAAGCAGAGAGAAAGTTCATGACATGCTTCTAATGCTTGTTCAGGTATATCCAGCTATCCAGGATTTTTAATTTATGTACTCTGCCTGCTGTTCAGATGACTAGAACTGTGTATATATTTTTATTGCTGAGTGCATCTTCTGTATATTGGAACAGTAATTGAGTTTCATTCAACTGCATAAATCTTTATCATTTTTATCATAAAATTTGTGGATATGACATTATTAAAACTGCTTTTGTAGATTTAGAGGGTTCAACATTTGTAGCTTCAATCTGACTTTTGTGCACAATCAATGGAAGGAGAACCCTCAGGCGTTGGCCTGGTGGTAATAAACTTGAGCCTTGGGGTTTGCTCCCTTTCAAGGTCTCAAGATCGAAACCCACTGGGTGCAAACAATTTTTGAGGGTCATCGGATTGGATAAAACCTGAATTAACTGTGGTGCACTTGCGGGAAACTCCTTGCCGAGGGCTTGTGCAACCCTGGGATTAGTCGGGGCTCTAAGAGATTCGGAAACCCGGTGCAAATCAAAAAAAAATCAATGGAAGGAGCCTTGTAAATAACTCAGAGTTTAAAATGCACTTGCTAGCTCTAAGTTTTTGTGTTTTTTGGGTGGGTGGGGGTGGGGGGGTCACAACCCAAGTTACGCCATAGGCATGACACGACAATTAGAAATCTGAAGGACCCCAACCAAGCCATCTTAATTTATTATCAAGCATCAATCACAAGCTATATAGGAAAGGGGATAGGAGCCTCATATCAACATCACAAGGGAAAGAACAACTTAGTCCAACAGAAAGATGGATTATAGACTCTTTACACATCGTCCAATCATGCCTCTAAACATAGCATAGACGGAGCCCATGGACATATTCCTAGCTCACCCTCAAAAGTAATGAAGTGACACTGTCTCAAAGTATCAATAGATTCTAAACAATCAAACATAGGCAAAATATCATTGGCTTGCCCTCGAAGCATGATGACTCACCATAACATCTTCAATGGCCTTCATAAGATTGCCTCAAGAAGGAGGAGGAAAAACATTTTTTACAATGTAGACAAAATATGTGTTAGTGTGTTAGAATGTACTAAGTATGTTACCAGTGCATGATATATATATAAATATAGATACATATAATGTGGATAGCATGATGCATGAGTCATGGGATGTAAGACCACAACAACATAGGCATGAAGTAAAACATGATCATATAAGTTGTGGTCTAAACATCAAAATCACAGAAGACTTAAAGTAACATAATCATTTTGTGGGATATTTCTATAACCGACAATAAGACCATATGAGCTACTAGATGGAATCCAATGTAACTCCTACATTGAGAAAAGAGAATCTACTTGCCAAGGTAGAACTTCGTGTAATAGTCAAGGGGCTAAATGTGGATCTACTAGCCAAGCCTACAAGAGCTCCTATGGTGGCACATAGTTAATGAGACAAGAGGTTGCTACTAGGATTCCCTTACCGAACCCCATCTCAGGACCTATTCGCTGCTAAGTCAAATCCCACAGAATAGTATATCATAATATCATAGTCCATCGTAAATCAATCATAGCTTTGAATCATTGAGAACTATCATTTCATATAAGAGTAACTCATAAAAACCTTTGGTGATTTATCAGTGTAAGAATTGTTCTTATCACATGTGAATTCATCATTATTAGGTGAAATTGTCCTTTCACCCATATTTATTCATCATCCAAGGGACTTCATAAAATATCATTAAATAACTTTTCATAATTTTGAAAGAGGCCCTTATCATTAAATCATCATTCATCATAGACTAGGGACATGGTGTGGGTGTAATCTCAAATCAACTTAAAAACATGCAATTTAATTAAATTCATGCATAATTGCAATAGAAATCATCAATTGAATTATAATTATAATAACCCACATTAGTCATCATGAACCCTAGAAAGCCTTGTAGAGAAATTATTTGAAAACCATGATAATCATGCAATTGGGTAGTAATTCATGCTTAATTGAGTAAATAAAGCATAATTGAAGAATAATTCATGCAATTGGACGAGAATTGAACAAGACGTATTATGGAATTATGAGCCCTAAATGGAATTTGTAGAGAGTTCAGAAGAAGACCATCAATTTCATACAATAGGCATGAATTCATATTAGAGTAGATCAAAAAGTATAATCTAAATCATAATTGAAGAAATTAGGTAGAAGTTGAGAAGACCTATAAAATTTATATACTTGAAGTTAGATGAAAAATTGAGAAATTGATGGAGCTCCATGGAAGAAAGGATTTCATGGATGAAAGTTTGCATACCTTGAGTGATTGTCTTGAAAAACTTGAAGAATAATGGAAGAATTGACTTGGCCTTCGATGAAGTCTTGCTTGAAGAAGAAAAAGCCTTGAGAGTAATTTTTCGGACCCTTTTGGATAAGTAGTTTTCTAAACATCCACCCAGGCCATTTTTCCAACATTTTACCTTATTATACCATAGTGATGGAATAATTATCCCTATACATGATGGGATAACTTATTCAGGATAGTTAATCCCAGAATAACTAATCCTGGGATAAGTTTTCCCAACCAAACGACTAGTTTCTTAGGATGCCCAGTCAAACTAACTCTTGGTTTTGACTTCATATGTTTTCTAATGTGCAACTTTGTTTCAATAGGTAGAGCTATGCTCCCCATTTGCTGTTTAAACAAGTGAAAAGTTTGTTTTCTTGAAGTGTCTCCCTGTGTTCTGGATCTTATTTTCAATTAGATCTATTTTACAATCTCAAGTTTGACCTGTAACTTGGTACATTGCACCAGTGTATTGCTGAAAATACTGAAATATGTTTGACCTAACCAATTGGTGAATGGTTGACATGAATGCCTAGGCATCTACACAATTCTGAGAATAACTAGTTATATGTTTCCACTGCAATTACTTCATTCTTTCTTGAACAATCGTATGTGCGAGTCATGTTCAAATCATGGAGATGCAATATATCAGTGTACAGAGATGTGCCATTGATGTTAATCAAATTGATGGTCATGATAGATTTTAGTAATTGTATCATTGATGTTTCACAAACAACATGCAGCTCACATAGAGGATATTTTCTGAATTTTCTATTATTGAAGATAACATAATTGCGTTTCTTAATTTTTATTGCAGGACAATCATTTTATCGACTTGGTCTACGAAGCATTGCTTAAAGTACATTCATGATTCCTTTAGAGGTGTGGTGATGTTGTAGATATGACACCATGTATAAGTTAGTTTGTATATGTTTGTTTCTTGTGCTGGGGATTTGAACTCATCTTCTTTTCACTTCATGATGAGATTGGCTAGACCCATGACTTGATGTAATATGAAACTTGGACAATCCTCAACCAATCCTGATGAAAGTCTATGAACAATTTAATATTGACAATGACATACCTTTTAAACATTTCTGTCAATTCTATGCCGAGTTTTGATAGAATTTGGTGAATATCATTGTTTTGGTCTGTAAAGTCATTGATTCTCACCAAGTTTGGTTTTTATTCAACTTTTGAGGGGAATTGAAACGTGTAGAATATTTATGTTCATTTAGTGCATGCATGAACTGTCTGACGACGTCGACAACATAAGCTATATATGGCTTAATAGATATTTATTTCTATTAAGTATTTATATTGGTCTGCAAGCAAATATTCCATTTTCAGACCAAATATTACATCAGCATGTAAAATAATATGAAACTTGGACAATCCTCAACCAATCCTGATGAAAGTTTATGAACAATTTAATATTGACAATGGCATACCTTTTAAACATTTCTGTCAATTCTATACATAGTTTTGATAGAATTTGGTGAATATCATTGTTTTGGTTTGTAAAGTCATTGATTCTCACCAAGTTTGGTTTTTATTCAATTGTTGAGGGGAATTGAAACGTGCAGAATATTTATGATGTTCATTTGGTGCATGCATGAACTGTCTGACGACGTCGACAGCATAAGCTATATATGGCTTAATAGATATTTATTTCTGTTAAGTATTTATATTGGTTTGCACGCAAATATTCCATTTTCAGACCAAATATTACATTAGCATGTAAAATAATATGAAGCTTGGACAATCCTCAACCAATCCTGATGAAAGTCTATGAACAATTTAATATTGACAATGGCATACCTTTTAAACATTTCTGTCAATTCTATACAGAGTTTTGATAGAATTTGGTGAATATCATTGTTTTGGTCTGTAAAGTCATTGATTCTCACCAAGTTTGGTTTTTATTCAACTGTTGAGGGGAATTGAAACGTGCAGAATATTTGTGATGTTCATTTGGTGCATGCATGAACTGTCTGACAACGTCGACAACATAAGCTATATATGGCTTAATAGATATTTATTTCCGTTAAGTATTTATATTGGTCTGCACGCAAATATTCCATTTTCAGACCAAATATTACATTAGCATGTAAAATAATATGAAACTTGGACAATCCTCAACCAATCCTGATGAAAGTCTATGAACAATTTAATATTGACAATGCCATACCTTTTAAACATTTCTGTCAATTTTATGATGTTCATTTGGTGCATGCATGAACTGTCTGACGACGTCGACAACATAAGCTATATATGGCTTAATAGATATTTATTTCTGTTAAGTATTTATATTGGTCTGCACGCAAATATTCCATTTTCAGACCAAATATTACATTAGCATGTAAAATGTGTGCTCAGTATAGTTTACACGAGTATATCAATCGACTACTAGTTTTATCTTTGTTTAAGTAAAAATAGAACTAATCCTGACTAGATTCTCCATCTTTTCGTTTGCAAGAACAATCTAGTTTTGCCCCAAGTTCTGGTCATCAATATACTTGGTACTAGAACGTGAGAAATTTCAAAATAACCTGTAGGATACTTTGGAAAAAAAAACAGAATTTTATTTTGCAGTAATACAACTTCTAAACGATTCATGTTACTCTTTTTAATCAAAAAAGATTATTAGTTAGGCATAAATACAGGGACGGTTGGCCGGTGGCCAGTCTTGACTCTTGAGTCCAGAGGTCAGTATTACACAAAAGTTACAGAACTTCTTGTAGATACATTTGCAGCCGATACAAGTTTGTGCTTGATGTCTCATGTTGATCAGCTGCTAGACGCCTTTCCAGGAAAAGGGGTGCCTGCTAAAAGGTAATTGCATCTTAAAACGTTGCTGTTCAAAGCATACTTTGCTAGCAAATCCATCACACCATTAATTTCTCTGTATGAGTGTTCCAAAACAGCATCATTCAGTTGGTGGAGGATACACCTGCAGTCATGTAAGATGTGAGTAAATTGTAGAGTAGGAGCGCAAAAGATTAGGACTTTGTTGAGCGACTATCTCAATTATCAGTGGTTACAATTCAAGCTTAAGGCCATTAAAAAGTGCAAGTAGTTCAGGTGTCACACTACTGGTTGGAACCACAGACGAATTCATATTACCTAAGCTGAAATAAATTGGAGTTGAAAGTTTCACGAACTTTTTCCCAGCGAAATTTACAATTCTCACAATTTTGAGAGTACCAAGGTCAGTCAAAGTTAAGAAAATGTAGCTCTGAAAAGTGAAAACAGAAGAAAATAATGTAACAGCCTAAACTGGGAGCACGAAGATAAAGTTCATTGAGCATTCAGGGGTGTGGATACAAATAAATTTACCTTCACACTAGTTTCTTCGCACTGAGTTCTCATTATCAGACCAACATACAACTTCCATGAAATCTTCAAGACACCTACTAAGAAACTTTGAGCTTTTAGCATTGATTTGACACAGCCAAGTGAAGTGGACATTTTTGAAGTTAAAACATTACATACTCCCCTGTAATGATGAATGTACTTCAATCACAGATAGACACCAAAGCCAGATCTTCAAGAAAATTACATGGTTTTTTCCATCTATTCCAACTATAGAGTGGTCATGCAGCGGAATATTTACCATTTCGCATCAAGGGAAGTCATTTCCTTTCCAAGCACCGAAATTAATAGATTGAAGCGAAATGTAACCGAGAAGCAGATCCTTCAGATGATGTTTACACAACCCAAGTCGCCTTCTATGTAAACTGGGATGGATAGAACTAGAAAATCCCGTCTTCCAACCAGGGAATCTTTGTCTTTCCATCATGTGAAGAGTGTATACACGAGGAGCTGCAGCTGAACATCCTATAACAAAGCAATTGCAAGGACGTGACTGGCTCACCATTCTTGCTAAAGAGAATGAGCATATTCCACTGTATGTTATTCCATACATTAAGGCATCATTATCAACAGCTTCAGAATTTGTTGCTTCACTGGTTATCTCAAGCTCCATATCTTCAGTTGCAGGAATTCTGCACAATTCAGAATCAAATTTCTTCTCTATCTCACACTCATGGATCCTATATTTCAATGCCAGAGTTCTGATGCAAGACAATCTTACTTGATTGCAAATAATGAGTTTTACCTCATTAAAATTGTCATACTCAGTGTACCATCTCCACCACCGGCAGATTAAACCTGCATACCAGTCAACAATTTCATTGTCATCCCAAAAAACCAGTAGATGACATGGCTGGGGATAACCTTTGGAGTTTATCAATCCATATCGAAAAAGCCGCTTCTTTATGATGTTGATTGGAGCTTTGATCTGTGTCGTAAATGATGAACAGTTGGAGTTTGGCAACAGGGCAAGGGTCGAAGCTGTCTCTGAAGATATATATTCCTGAACACACTTCTGGAACTCATAATATGAATCTCTTAGATCTTGAGGGAGAGCTGGTTCAACAATATGCTTAGATAAGATAATATCCTCGTCTGTTTCGCATTTAACCTTTTTATTTTGCATCCAAACTTTTAGTAAGACTTTGTACCAATGATCTGTTCCCATCCCATCTTTTCTGAAACACGAAATTTGGCTCAAAAGGGAGCTACCATCAGAGAGATGTTTAATCTCTGATTCTTTTATCTTCTTCAGCCCATGAGCTAGCCATTTCTTTCCAATTCTAGCAGTACCAGTGTCCCACGAGTGCTCTTTCTGTGAAGCAAATAACTTTACTTTTTCCTTCAATTTGTGGACGGCCTTTACAGCTGGACTCTCGTTCAAGCTTCTTTTAACTACGCTACCCAGAAAGCGAATGCCAGTAGGCCCATCACATGGAAAAACATCTATTTCATTTTCAAATTCTAAATGAAGAGAATTCTTAAAGTAATTTTCAGTTTCAGACTTGATGGCAACAGCCACGTCTTTGGGACCAGAGATGACAATAAGAATCTCATCCATGAAGCGGCAACAATGCACCCTAATTTCAGAGTAGCCCAAATCATGGCATTCTTGAGAACCATTACCAGATATCTGTCTCCTGAACCAACTGCGTAACACAGAGTTGGCTGCACTTTTTTCAGTGGTTGATCCTTTATCAATAGCTTCATATCTCATTGACAACCTGTACATTTCATGATCAAAGAGATCAAGATATATGTTCATTAAAATTGGGGACAATGCTCCTTCTTGTGGGAGACCATGTCCTTTTGGAAAGCCCCCAAATTCTAAATTCAATACCCTACAGTCAAACATACTACATATTATTGTATATAGGTACGGATCATCTATCTTCTCTTCCATAATTGAAAAAAGCTTAGCTAGGATTTGATTGTCAAGCTTTTTGCAAACTGGCAAGGTGAACCACCACTTCGGATTAATTATCTCTTTGCGAATGTACTTAAGAGCAGATAAATGGCTCCTACCGCAGCGGCAACCATGTGATATCTTAGAAAAGTGAGGTCGGTAGATGACTTCTAAAACTATTCTGATTGCTTCCTCGACAACTTTGAGTTTAACATTTGGAAAGACAAGGATTTCTTTCTTAGGGCCCCTAGTTGAAATCGAATATGTGTTAGCACTAACATCAAAATACCCACAAGATAGCTCTTCAGCCATGGCTTCAAAAGGCAAATCCTCACCATTAGATGCTAGATCAACATTAGAATTCAATCGAATACAATCAAAAGCATCAGAAAGTGTTTTTGGATTGGCAATCACTTTCTTTATGAGGTTTTGATACTTCCCATTCACACACTGTTCCTTAACTCTCTTTTTTATGTGTAGTTCAAGTAATCTTTTATGTTCCACACGATACATAGGTTTAGACTCATCAAGATTATAAGACTCCTCCACCAAGTTCGCCAAGTTCTGTGCTAGTGACGCTCCATGTTTCACACCTCCCAAGTTCTCAATTGACTTCTCAACCATTGGCATCAATTTCTTAGATACTTGGGATTTTTTCTCCTCCAGGTTCAAAGATTCCTGAACCAAACCGGCAAGGTCCTGAGCTAGTTTTAGTTTGCCAATCTTCTCATCATGAGTATGACGACCAACTTGACCAGCACTAGAATAACAAGAATAACCAAGAAATCCTACAACGGGCTTTCCTGTCACATTTGACCAAGATTAGAAACAGATGAATTCTTCCCAATGTGCTTAATTTCTATAATACAAATGAAGAGGAATACTTCAGACATACAGGTGACTTTGTATGGCCAGAAAATATTTTTCAAAATGAATTATTTCCCTGTATTTGTTTTTTCAGCAAAAAGGGAGAAAATGATTTCCTTCGCAAATGAGGTAGAAGTCATTTCCTTTGCAAATATCTCAACTTTTACTCCTTATCAACCAACAAAGTACTGCTGCTTTCAATCTTAAGTACCCAAAAATGTCACCAAAATACTTTTCCACACATATTCTCCAACACTAAAACAAATCCTCCAAAAGAATCAAACCACAAAATCAACATTACTAATTTTAAAAGAAAAACGAATCAACCCCCAAAGTACGAAGCTCAAATACAAAAACATACATATACATCCGAAGAAGCAAGTTCGACTAAGAGGCAAGATTAAACGAAGAACCAAAAGTACTCAGCAAAAGAATGAGATACATACGTAAAATGAGACGACCAGATCTGATGAAGGCCATGTAAAATGAAAATTGTGAGAGGCACCAGAGCCATAGCACACTTGGAAAAAACAAAATACCCTACAAATAAAAAATATAGATTATTCTTACTACTATTAATTAAAGAAAAAAAGTACTTCTATGTGCTTTACCGAAGTCAATAAATGCATTAGTCAAAATTTATGCAATTGACTCTAATGGAAGCTATGAAAATTAAAATGACGTGGATGGACAAATAGTTTATTAGCTATTTTTTGTACATATTTTTTATTTTTTAATTTATTCAATTTGAATCAATCATATTTAAATGAGATAAGTATACAAAACACACCTAAATTATACTATTTTTTGAGTTTCACACCTAAAACATTGAAAGTTTGATAAATATACCTAAACTATCACTTGTTAGTTTGAGAAATACACCTCAGTAGTGTGTGTAATACGCTCTCTCTTTTATTGAAGAAAACATTGTCATATAGTATGACACATTGACAAAAATTAAACAAAAATATCAATATTAATTAAAAGTAAAAGATTAAAGTATAAATATTCTTCCGAAAAAATATTATTTTTTAAAAATAAAATTTAAAATGTTTTTCTCACTTACTCTATTGCACCCACGCCCAACAATCTCCGCTCTTTTTATTTTTTATCTCTTTTATAAATGTTTTTTAAAAGTTCAAACTTCAATCTCTACTCCACTCTTACCTAAGAAAAATATTATTTAAAAAATAAATAAAATTCTATCCCACTTGCATCTCTGTTCCTAATTTATTTTTATATTTCTTTTATAGATATGTACACATATTTTTAGAAAATATTTATTTTTTACTTATTTATCGAATATAACAGAAATAAAAATTTTATTTAAAAAATCTTGCAACAAATAAAAATAATTTTCTAAAAATAATAAAAAAATGAAAGTGGAGGATTAAGTGGGTAGCGTAGAATTATTTTTCTAAAAATAATTAAAATAATATCTAGATTATTATTTGAAGAGGGAAATGAAGTTAAAAATTTTTTTTAAAATTACAATTTTTGTTTGGGGGGAGGGGGTTACGGTGAGAGAAAATTGTGGGATGGGATAAGAAAAATATTTATATTTTATTTTATAATTTTTTTTAAATAATAATATTTTAATATTTAATTCCAACTAATACTATAATTTACTTATTTTTTGCTAAGGTGGAATATTTTGTCTATATAGAGTGTGATGTGACATTTTTTTAAAAATAAAAGAGAAAGTGTAGCACACTCACCATAATGAGAGTGAAATAAAAGATAGAGGCGTGTTTCTCAAAATAATAAGTGATAGTTTAGGTGTGTTTCTCAAACTTTCAATATTTTAGGTGTGAAACTAAAAAAAATGGTATAATTTATGTGTGTTTTGTATATTAATCTCTATTTAAATATTGACTTTGTAAAATTATCTTCAGTACTTTGAGATATTTTATAAAACATTTCAAGTTTACATTAATTATATTATCAAATAATTAAATTTTAAAAAATTATTATCTTAACTCTGAATGTCTTTTAAAGTTAATAATCACTATAATATTAATTTTTGTAATTGAAAGTAATGCAAATATTATTTAAATAAATAAAGGGAAAAGTTGTTGTTGTTGTAAAGGGAAAAGTATACAAAATAGACCTAATTTGAAATTATTTATCCTTAATAAATCTAATCCAAATTATTTACCCTTAATAGAGCCATGACCCAAATTATTTATCTTTTTACCTACTTGCCCCTTTTCATTTCGCGCCTGACATCATATTTATGTCAGCATAAATACTATGAAACATACTCCGATGGTATATACACACCATACCGGTATCATATAATGAGTTCAGACCTTTATGATACTCTGACGATATATTGATATCATATAGGATTATATTTTTTAAAGAAATAAATAAGAAATAAATTAAAAAAATTATTAAACTCTCAATTAGTAGAAAATATATTAGCTATGATACTCCACCGATATATTTATACCATATTGATATCGTATATGACTAGAAAATTATTAAAGTTACAAAATTATTTACTAAACTCTAAATAAGTAAAAAAAATATTTTTGTGATACTCCATCTGCATATTGATATTTCATCGGTATCATATAATTTGGAGCTCTTTTTTTAATAAATAATAGTTCAGAAAAAATTATTAAAGTTACAAACTTATTTATTAAATTCTAAATTAATAGAAAAATATATTTTTTATGATACTCTATCAGTATATTGATACCATATTGGTATCATATATGGTTGAGCTTAATCCTCTATGATATCATGTTAGTATATGTATACCCTATTAGTATATCATACAAGGTGAGTGTTGACATCAAGATGTCAACACGTGAATTTTAATATTAGGGGGTCGAATAGTATTGGAGGTATAAAATGTAAAAGGTATATGAATGTAAATAATTTGCTTTAACAGGGCACAAATTTAGTTTTCCCATAAATGAAATGATATTCTAATGGACATATTCAATCAAATGGAATCTTAAATCTTTAAATACTTCTAGAGGAGTTTTAATAATACTCATGACAATTGATTCTATTGAAAAGTTTACGAAATGATAATTAATAACAGAGATTTTTTTTTTTAACATTTATGGATTTAACATCCATCTCAACATCGTCTTTTTCACTATTTGCATTGTCAAAACATAAGAGTTCTTGATTGGTCAATACTTCACTCCATATGACAACTTCAATCTAATCGTCAATTTGTAGAACTTATTATTGAGTTTCGGTAGTGTATTTTTATCACACAAGACTCTGAAAGTGAGCCTCCATTTTATTCAGCTTCATCAATATGCTTTGTGACATCATTATCAATCTCCACATTTTTTTAGATTAAAGATCCAATATACTTGGAACTTTCTCTCATATGAATGATTTGTTCGTCAAGCATTACTATCACGCCAAACTTCCGACTTAGCATAAACTCTTTTATAAATTTTGTGAATCCATGCTATGAAAGATTGTTGAATATTATGTTGACCTTTTGTTATTGGGAAATTTCATATAAGTATTTGTTTTTCCAAATTACTTGAAATGGTGAAATTTTATCTTTTATTCGATTTTTTTTTGACTATTTTTAAAATTTTAAAATTTGTAATTGAATTTAAAGACAACTTTTTAAAAAATTATGAGCTTCCATTACATTTTAAATAGTGATTCTTATATAAAAAAGGTACAGGACAAAACTACTCTGTTTATACTCAGTAAAGTAAAATTAATCCATTTTCTCTTTATAATAAATATTTAGCGATGGCTTCATTTAAAAAAAAAAAAAGACTTATACAACAATTATAATATAAGAATTGGTAGTTTAATATTGTTAGCATGTTAATTTTGAATCAATTGATTTTCTAAGAGTCTTTAACTTATCTTAATCATAACTTTATGTGTTGTTAAAATACGTATACAATTTTTTATTTTTTTTTAAGCAAACTATAAGCTGAAACATCAAATTGTTTATTATCAAGAAATAATCACCAAATTCTTCTAGAGTGGTAATGACATAATTGAGTATTGATATGATAATGCTAAGATAGTTAAAATATGAAATTATGCTATGGAATAGCTTAGGATTGTGTATCAGTTGTTTTAATTTGGTTTTGAAGTTTATCAATTTGATTTATAGGTTTGTAGACATACTAAATAATAATAGACCCGTTAAGATATTGGATTATCAGTTATCGATTTATCGATATTGATTTAATCATTAAGATTTGAGAAAAAAGTTATTAAAAATTGTTTAAAAACAAGGTGACAAATTAAATGAACCATGCACATGAGTCGACAAATTGTATCTTGCTTAAAAACAAACATTGGTATATAGTAGGATAATAAAAAATTTGAGACAACCAATAATGAAAATAAGAAGCTAAACTCTATGACAATTCGTCAAGACTTTATATATGAATAATGTAAAAATAATTTATTATTTTATTGATTAACTCATTAAAATACTCTCAAATTAAATTGGTAACTCAATTATATAAAAAATTAAAATCACTAAATCAATAGTTATTTTTAATAAATTAATAATTTTTTTAATTTAAATTATTGATTTCTATTCGATTCAATTTTGGATGACATTAAAATAATGTACACAATAATGTGAAGTTATGGAGACATTAGGAATTATGTGATGAATCCTTCCCCACGTCTACGGATAAACCCGGATTTCCCTTTCTCTGACAAAAATAAAATAAAATAAAAAAACAATAAAAAAACAAATCCTTTTATTTCTCTCTTCCCTCACACTCTAAACATCGTCTGAAGCTGATGTCGCTGAAGCTCCACCATCACAATCTTCCTTCCTATAGGTGATGTATCTTGTATAATTTGCCTCACTTTTCAAGCTTTTCATTAATTATCATCACGTTGTATTGTTAATTGATTCGAAAAGCTGCAACTGTAACTCATTTAACTTGGATTTTGATGCTAAACCTAAATTAACCCAATAAAGTGCTCCGTGCAGCTAGAAATTCTGCCTGCTTTTATGAACCAAATTCATAAATTTACTGTAACATTGGATAATGAGGAAAACTGACCATTTTTTGTACTTTGATTCACCTGCCATGAGAGGGGCTAGTTTTTAAGGGTCTTTGTGTGTGAATTACTATCATGAGGGTGGAGCTTGTAAGGGTCCAGGGGTCCATTGGAAGCTCCTTCGGCGGAAAATTACACAGTTTATAGATGGTTAAAATTATTTTTAATGTATTTATATATATTTTTAAATTTTCTTAATGTATATATAATAGATGTTGAGCACTCTTCAACTTGCTCGTATATCATCTTCTTCATATTTTGAACCTCTTAATGAAAATCTTGGCTCCACTATTGACTATTATGTAAGGTTTTACTGTAAAGCAGGAGTTAGTTACTAAACTTATTTATGAATTCTGTTGCATATTGGTTTCTTATATCCGTGTCGGCTGACATTGAATACACACTCTCTCTCATTTTGTTATAGGAAAACTTGAATATGTTACTTTATATACTCCAGTTGTGAGCTATAATGAGTTTAAGAATAAACAATTTTTTTATTAATTAGTGTTACACTTAGGCTTTTGTGTAAATTTAACAGCAAAAATAGTAAAACAACAACAACATACCTGGTGTGGTCTCACAAGTGGTCTATAGAGAGGGTAGGGTGTACTTAGACCTTACCTTTACCTTTGTGAGGATAGAGAGGCTGGTTCTGAAGGACCCTTGGCTCGAGAAATGAATCTTGATTGGTTTACTCAAATGGAGGATATGTGCTCGACGCATATCATGGGTTTGAATCCTGAATGGTGAACCAAGTTTGTTATTTAACTGGAGCAGGGTAGAGGGATGGATGTAGTTTTGCCATTATCTCCGAGTTTCGAAGTTGAGAAAGCAGATTTCTCAGTTGTCAAGAAAAAGAATGTCAAATAGTAAGCACTAAGCACCATCCGAACTTGGGTTGTTCTTCACTTCACCCCCCAAAACCTTCCCATCTATTATTCCTAATTTGGATCGTGGCTAGTGTTACTAGCTACTTGTGGCACTTCCCCTGCATTAATGTTTCTGTAAATAGTGAGCTTGAAATCATGACATCTTGAATGACGGGTTTAATTTTGAAGTTTCACTATACAAATCATTATCAATCTGGAACGATGTTTTTGAAAAGATAAGAGAAAAAACTTGACAAGTTGGAAATGACAATACCTCTCTCTTGGTGGTAGAATCACTGTGTTTCAGCAGTGTTCTTGGTGCATTTATCTACACTATGTTGCTATTCCTTGCACTGTCCTCAGTCTTGAAGCTTATGGACAATTTAAGGAGAGACTTTCTCTGGAATGCGAACAACAAGGCCACTCCTTTGCCCCTATAAAAGGGATGACAGTTATTAAAGACAAGAGAATTGGGGTGTGGGGGGTGGGGCTGGGAATCAAGAACCTGAGTCGTCACAATAGAAGTTTATAATTGAAATGGCACTGGAGATCCGATAAGAACGATCAAGCACTCTGGAGGAGAACCTTGGTTGGAAAGTTCTCTGTGGAGAATCAATGGTGCATCAAAGTAGCCACAACTCCTCATGACACAGGAGTCTGGAAGCATATCAGAGGGTGCTAAAACAACTTTGACGCTAATATTGGTATTGTTGGCAATGGAAGGAAAATAAAGTTTTGGGAAGGACACTCCTCTGGAAGAGTAATTCTCGAATATTTTTAGAATATCAACTCAGTACAATGTAGTAATTGCAGAATTTTTTACAACACCAAGGGCGGAATCTCTCTCTTAGAAAGAATGTAATGATTGGGAAGAATGAGTATGTCTTTTGCTTCAGCTGCTAAGACATAGCTTTAGACTGCAACAAAGCTGATTCTATAAGATGGAAGGGGCACTCCAAAGGCCTTCTTCACAGTCAGAGGCTGCTACAGGTAGCTGGAATCAAGTAACAACAGGGTTTTTTGGCCTTGGGAAAAAATTTGGCTTAGCAAGGCACCTTTGAAGGTTTCCTGCTTCTCTTGGATTGTGGTTAGAGAGGCTTGTCTCATTCATTCCAACCTTCAAAAGAGGAAAATTCAGTTTTCTAGTAGGTGCCCATGTGTGAAGAGCTCTTTGAAGATGTTAGCCACCTCTTCTTGCATTGTAAAGTTGCTACTCAGCTGTGGAGCATGTTTTTATCATCTTACGCATGTCCTGGTCCATGCTAAAATCCCCTAGGGAGCAATTGCAATGTTGGAACAAAGAAGGGATTTGCAAGAAATCACAAAGGACTTGGAATACCACCCCTCAAGCCATTTGGTGGATCGTTCGGTTTGAAAGAAATGACAAAATCTTTGAAGGCCACAGGAGAAATTTACATAGCCTAAAACAAGGATGTCTTATTTTGCTAGCTTTTTGGTGCAACCTGGTTATTGTACAGGAGGTTGATGCAATTTTGGATACTATTGGGGATCTACACGATTTGTTGTTATGTTGTCTTACACTGGCTTTGTGCAAACGTGTATAAAATATTTGATTACTTATCATTCTTTTTTTGAAGTTTCAGACATTTATCTTGAGTGACATCTTGAGTTGTTGTGTCCTGATATTGACAAAGAGATCTGTTGATTAATGCATTGATCCAAAAGTTGAAGATTTATACGCTGACCTGAAAGACACTGTCGATAATAGATACAGATTGATTACTGATCACTGATTTAATAAATGTTTTGCAGAGAAAGTCCTAGTTAATCATCTTATACTATTTAAATTGGAGTTTCTACAATATCTTAGATCCATTGGATCTTCCAATATTTATTTCTTCTTAATGTACATTAACTTTTAGCTGATTGTGTTTATTTTATTTCAGTTCTTCTAGTCCCCGGCCTTCAGTTAAAGCAGTGGGAAACTATTATTTCAGTAGGAAAGTAGTAGGCTTGGATCACCTGATATACAATCAATGCAATACAAGGAGGAGATGCCACGCAAAATTTTATTTTTTACGGGGTGGAAGTCATGATCTTACCTGCACATCTGATTCTATGAAACATAGGATTAATCCTCGAACATCGAGGATATTGCACCTTTTGCCTTTTGCTTCTGCTGAGGATGGTGTGTCGGTCAATGGCAGTTCCAGACCAACTACTAGCAGTGATATGGAGGAAATGAGACTAAAACTAGATCTATCTCTGCAAGTTGAAAAGAACGGTTCTGGACTTGTCCAATCATTGCATGATGCTGCAAGAGTAATTGAGCTGGGACTTAGACAACAAAGCTCATTATCTAGGTTATCCTGGTTTTCAACTGCTTGGTTGGGTGGTGATAGAACTGGTTGGATCAAGGTGCTATCTTATCAGGTTGGTATCTTCTTCAGTCTTCATTTTTCTACTGCTCGTTCTACATGTTTTGTTAGTGTTTAGATTCAGTGTGTTCTTCCCATTAGAAACTTGAAAACAGATCTTTTAGTGGTGAGAATCACTAATAGATTAATTAGAAGTACTTACTATGGAATTTTGATTTCTGGGCTGTTGAAGGTTTATAATTCTGTTCATTACCAGCAGTTTAATGTTGAGATGCCATTTTTGCACTGTGTGATGTTATTTTCTGAGGTGGTGGCGTTCATTATAACTTCTTTTCAGGCATCTGTATACTCTCTACTGCAAGCAGCAAATGAGATTTTATCTCGCGGAGATGAAAGAGATAATGATATCAATGTTTTCACGCAGAGGAGGTAATTCATTTTACTCTCTTTAATGGAATATGTAAAAACTGTATACCTCGAGTCAGGAGCACAGCCTTCTGCTTGTTGCATCTTACTACACGATGCATACTTGATGATATTGACTACATATAGGGCATAGGCTGTATCTGTAGGAAATAGTTTCCCTATTTTTCTTTATTTGGTTATCTTAAATTGTGGAAGATGTCTTTTACGAGATTAAGTGGTTTCCAACAAAATAAGGAAAGTGACTTCGCTCACACGTGGACAGAAATCTTTTTCCTTTACAAATATCTTAACTCTCACTTTATCGCTTGTTGCAAATAAGATTTATGTATGTTGTCAGTTGTCACTTGTCAGCCTTTAAACTCCAAGATATCAATAGTGTACTCATCTTCCCCTATTTCTTTTACCTTTTTCATATGTCACTTACTTTTATATCCTACCAAATATTAGAAATAATCCAGAAAATTACTTCCTAAGGCATGCCTTTTTCTGTGGTAGACATTTTCCTCAAAGGCAACCCCATTTTTCAGATTTGTTTGCTAGGTAGAAGTATGATGACTATGATCACATATTGTTGGAACTCTATATATAGCGAACAGATTTGACATACAAGAAAGTTAATCTCTATCTGTAAAACATTGTCGTCATACTTTCCCATTTTAATTTTCTGAAAATTTTTTCATTTCAATAACGCTTTTCCTGAAGTTGTTGATACATAATAAATAGTTAAATACCATTTCCATCTGTTTTTTATGACAGTGTTTGATTGGGGTGTGGAGTTTAAGTAAGAA
Organism: Solanum ossicruentum; assembly: GCA_025774065.1. Classification (NCBI taxonomy): domain Eukaryota; kingdom Viridiplantae; phylum Streptophyta; class Magnoliopsida; order Solanales; family Solanaceae; genus Solanum; species Solanum ossicruentum. The sequence continues at coordinate 4,096,679 of JAOTQR010000109.1, read as the reverse complement.
AAAATTTTTGCATACAGGCTGCGAACATATCTAAACTACCACTAGAATCTTGTGGTTTTCATTTTTCAACATGTCTATAAGAACATGTGATTACTGTTACGTAGGGGCAGGTTCATTGTACATACTTTTCTGAACTGTGGACCACTGGATAACCATTGGGGATTTCTTGGTTATTAAAAAAGAAAATGATTAGGAATGCCTCAGGGAGCTATAGGAAGAGTCCCCATTTTTTGAACTGCTCCTTATGAAACCTCTGCGACCATGTTAACTTTTAGTCACCTTTCAGAATGTTGAGCCACTGTAAGAAGAACTTCTGAGATCTCTCAATCATTTTCATCAGAGGAGGACCTTTACAAAAGAGTGTGATGCTTCTTTTATTGTTAAATTTATAAAGGAGGATGCAGCTAAATTAAAAAGTTAAAGACCGATTAACTTGTTTGGATATGTAGGTTGAAAGTAGTATTGGCAAGTCAATTTTGATAAGCCAAAATGCGTTTTTGCTGCGGACAAATAACTGATGTTGCTGTGTGTCACGACCCAAACACTGTAGGCCGTGACTGACATCTAGTGAGCACCTACCCACTAAGCGGACCGGCATCCATGAAAAGCAAGGATGTTCCATACAGAATCGTACTTTAATAAGTAAAAGTAGTCCATATCATATGCCAAACTCTTTGAGTACCTATGCTAAATTTTTTGATGTTGAGTTGTTTGCTGCAGACAACAGAGCAATTGTAGTAACCGGAGCAGAAAACCAACAAAATATTTTGGCCGATAAAGTATTTTTTTTTCTTGGTAATGCGGCCGACATAATATTTCAGACGGGGATTCATCTCTACCTTTTTCATAAAATGTAGTGGCCAAACCAAATAGTCCATTTCCTCTCTTTTGTCGCTTCTCAAGAACGATGGCTAGAAACTTCCTATTAGGAAACTTCCTTTCAGGTTGTGTTATTACAGTCCAAACTGTTCTAACATAGCAAGGAAGACGAATAACTAATCTAATACAATACAACTATGATCTGGCAACAAAGCAGATAACATCATATTGGATGTTTGAGGATATGGTTCTGGTTCTTTTCTGTCCCGTTCCTTCAATCAAAGAAGAATCCATGCGAAGGACTAGTTCCAACCCATAGTTAGAGCCAATCCTTCTGGTCGAGTGCCTCGCCATGCCTTTAACGATGAGAGAAGGTGATATTGAAGAGAATAACTCAAGACCACTGGCTACTCCATCAGTTCTTCATTGTGTAAGTGAGGATGCCAATCATCTTAGTAGGCTCATCTCGTCGATTATCATTTTGATCCTGTTCATTCATAGATAGTCTGATCTTTTAGTCATAGGCTATCGCCCATTCCTAATAGCTGCAGCTCTGCTCGTTCCCTATGCCATAAGCAGCAGCAGCAACAACAACAACAACAACAACAACAACAACATACCCAGTGGAATCCCACAAGTGGGGTCTGGGAGGGTAAAATGTATGTATACCTTACCACTACCTCATAGAGGTGGAGAAGTTGTTTCCGTGGAATCCTCGTCTCAAAAACCCATAAGTAGAATCCCCATTCCATAAGAATGAAAGAAAAATGATTTGACCAAGGCTGGGGAATATCTATCTCTTTCCCTCTCTATGTTTGCTAAACTTCTCGGCTGCCTTATGAAAGAGCTTCTCGAATGTTGGTGGTAAATTCGAGGTGTGTAAATGCTCATTAAAGGTCTTAGACCAGGTGAGAAACAAGAGATACGAGAGAGAAAAAACTGAGAATTTGGGAAGTGTCAGACAAATTTCTAACACCTATATCCTTTATACCTCATCACATGGTGCTATTTTTACATTTCTCAATGTGGTACACTTCTAGCTATCTCACCACCTAGCAACATGGAATGCTAGTCTATTTCTGACCTATTTAATGTAGGATCTTCAATGAACATTTTTCCCATTTCCACTTATAACATCGATTGGAATCATTCTAGCTACATAAGGACTCAGTTTTCTTATGTCAGTTGACTGGTGTTGCCCTCCAGATCTACGATGTGCCATACCAATCTTGACAAATGAATTATCCTACCATTGGAAGGGAATTCCAACTAATCGAATCTGAACTTCTTTTAAGTTTCTTCTTCTCAGGATGGCGACCGTCCATTGATAGCCACCAGTTCAGTGACAGCCTCTGATTTTCCAGTCCTACTCACTAATTCTTTCAGTCTCCAAGTATGATGGAGATTTGAGGAGAAATTACTTATCATTAATCTAGTACACCTGAATTCTATTTTTGTTTTTATCTTTCCTAAGTCTTGTCCTATCTTTTCTTAATTATTTTGATAATGCCTCATCTTCTTTTATAGTTCCTTTATCAAGTTTCTTCCTTTGCTCTAGAGCAGCAGAGAATATTCGGTACTATGAGTTCTTGTTTTACTTGTGCATTATCTAGAATTGGTCATAGGATATAGGATGATTCTTGAGTTAACTCCCACAACCATATAGATGAATGCTTAGTTGGTTTCTGGTATATGTCAGCGAATGTATTTAGCTGAATTAGCTGCATCATAATGTATAATGCTTATATTAAGTTAGTTAAACATTTAGGATATTCTCTCATAGTCTCATTGCTTTTTAGTTTGGAACTGCAGGTTCCGTTTGCCAACTTCTTTGCCTCTAATCTAAATGTCACTTGATTGGAAAAGTTGACTTATTTCTCTCTCTCTCTCTCTCTCTCTCTCTCTCTATATATATATAT
>JAOTQR010000109.1:4071806-4086287 GCA_025774065.1 Solanum ossicruentum | reverse complement strand
CTCGAGGAAGAAATCTATATGGAGCAACCACCTGATTTTGTTGCTCAGGGGGAGTTTGGTAGCCTTGTATGTCGTTTATGTACGTCCCTTTGTGGTATGAATCAGTCTTCTGAGCTTGGTTTGGGAAGTTCAACATTGTAATTGAAGAATTTATCACATTGTGTTTTATGGACATTGTACATCAAATCCAGTGTTTCATGTGAAGACTAAGCACATTGAGATTGATTGTCGATTTTGTGAAGTCGAGTGATCAACTTACAGATATCTCACCAAGCTCTTCATCAATCCTCGTATTAATTATATTTGTAACAAGCTAGGTACAATGACGTGTATATACTAGCTTGAGGGGGAGTGTTAGAATAGGAATAGGTAAATACAATCCTAATTAGAATAGGAATAAGAATAATGATAATATACAGAATCTTACTTGGAAAAGGATTGTATTATAGTATCCTTGTTGGAAAAGGAGTCTAATATAGTATCTATGAATAGAATCTCAATGTAATAATGTAGACAACAATTCAATAATATTTTTCTTCAATATTTCTCACAGAATACACAGGCATCTCTGTACACTTGCTAAAAACTTATTAAGATACAAAGGCATAAATGGAGTGATGATAGGCTTCTAACTTAAAAGTTCACATCATTACTTACTAGTTTTGAGCCCCCTTACCTTGGCATGGCAAGTCAATCTTTTTCCTTAGTGAACCTTGACATTATTGCAGAACACCAGAATAAGAGGGCATACAAATGAGTAGTGCCAACAAAGGGGGAAGATTTTCTCACCAGATTGTCTTTCGGGCTAAACACATTAAGTAATACATAAAGTTCAAATCTTTGGAAAGCTTTTTTTAGTTTCTATACTTCCAACAAATAAGCCCAAACTTAGTGTATCAAAGCTGCTGCTATTTCAAGTATTCATTGAAGTTAAAAGGTTCCAACCTTGTTATCTTGACCAATAAAGAAATTCGTTACTGCATAATGGGGTAAAGAAAACCAAATTTATCCCTTGCACAGCACAAAATGGTGAGTTCTTTCCATGGAAAATCCATATGATCATCTTCAGGTTGCTCATCTTGCATGCATAAGACAATTGGACCAACTTTTGCATCTTTTAGAGTCTTTTGGACAAATTATTTGCTGTAGTGAACAAAATCTGCACTCTTCAATTTAAAAATAATGAAATTTGCCTACGCTGAAGTGGAGTTAACTCTTGTTCCTTGTTTGGATGTATGTATGAACTAGGAGGAAGATGCTACTATGTCTACATTATCAAGTAGTGATGAGCAGCAGCTCTCTAAACGCAAGGACAGCAAGGATGGTCAAAATAGGAGTGGGAACAACAGGTATTCCTATCTCTTTTTCTTATTTTGGGAAGATAAAGGCCAATCATACTATGCGTCATTAATCTGCTAATTTCCCCTCGACACATAATTTTACTGTTGTGGATTCTTGTGCTAGGATACAGGGATTATGGAGCTTCGTAGGACGTCGGCCTAGCAAATCAGCAGACCAGGCATCATCGACTCCTAATGATATTGTATACCTTCGAACTGTCTCTATGTGAACCTTTACCATTGTATATTTTGGGACTCCTTTTTTAAGTTTGGCATGTATGTTTGCTTTCAGTAATATTTCTGATCTCAAATTCGTTAGGTTCTTTGACTGGGAGGTTGTTGATTCATTTAACATAGAAGCCTTTTGGGTCTCAAATTATTGGGAGTTTGATACTGCTTCACTACATAATATGCTTAACAGGGGCTAACATTGCTCCATTTCTCTCCTCTTAGTTTTTCCTTCTAGGCTGCAAATGATCTCCTCTACGCATCCTATTGTATGTTCCATAAATGTTTTTAGTTAGTTCGTAAAGAACAAAAACCGTTGAATAGTTTATGGTATAATTTTCCAGTGTTTAATCCTTTACAAGACTATTGTAGAGCTTCTGACCAAACGTATCATCTAATTTGCAGTTATATGACATTGATATGTCATTTGAATCCAACTATAACTGTTTTCCCCCAATGGATAGATGAATGCAGTGCCATAGATTTTGAACACTGAAAATGCTTCTCGAGTATGTGTTAAGAGTGATGTTTTATGGCTCTCAATACTTAGAAGTAGTGAGATGATGAATATCATTTGCTGATCTACAAAAGGGATTGTATAGATTTGTTTTAGTGATTTATTCATCTTTTGTGAAAGTAAAAGGACATACCTTCTTCCTTGTTTCTCTTCTCTAACTTCTTTCGCACTGCCCATTCTCTGAAAAAAAGTGCTTCTTCTATGCATAAGTTCTTCCTGGTTGTGTGTGCTGAGAGAGAGAGAGAGAGATCGTGGTCCTTTCCTTTGCTTCCCATAGAAGAACCAAAATTTGTGCCTATTCTTAAATATACCGTTCTCATCATCTGCATTAATTTTGCATTTTGAATTCATAATTTGTGGGGGTTTGGGGGGTGGGGGAGAGTGAGCATTTTTTCCTTTCCTTTGCTCTTTTATACTAGAACCAAACTTGAGCTTATTATCAAGTAACACCATTCACACTTTGATTTCATACTATGGAGTGGTATCTCCTCTCCCCTCCACATGCAACTTTGAGATGGGGATCGAAAACTATTAATTATTTTATATTGCTCTAGCTTCCACTCTAGATAAATAAATTGCTTACTTTGGACTCACAAATAATGCAAAGTTGAGGTATGACCCAAGGATGTGGCTTAGCGATCAATAAAGTGGGTACGAACTTTGAAGACCCAAGGGTTAAATCCTAGCAGAGAGACAAATATATGAGGTGACGTCTTGACATCTAATTAAACTTTGGTAGACTTAGTTATGTCGGAGTTAGCGTGTGTATGGTGAAATGATTGAGGTGTGAGCAAGTTATCTTGACACCTCCTTAATGAAAACAAATAATGCAAAGTTAAAATACATGCTCAAATGCTTGTTATCAACCGTTGGTGATAGATTACCTCACTAGTCATGGCTAGTTCTCCTTTTGGTTATTTATATTACACGTTGTATTTCCGTACCTTAAGAAGCTGGAAATGCTTGCTTTTGGTTTCTGGTTGGTGAATGAAATGGGTGGGTCAGAATTCAGTCTGTGTAAAAGATATTCCATGTTGCTCAAACTATTAACCAGGAAAATATTTTGCTATTGGAAACTTTAGCTTAATTCGTTGTTAGATTTCTCATTAGAGAAACTGAAGAACGGATCACTCGAAACCTTATAATTTTGATAAAGCAAGTAATAACATGGCTCGGTGAAGAGTTGCCAAGCAAGGAGCAAATATTGCTTTTTTTTTTTGGATGATTCTGTTCATCTGAAAATTTAAGCATTGATGTCTGTCCTATTGAGACTACTTGCACATTTAATGATATTACCTTTCACTTTTTCTCATGCTTTCTCCTCCTTCGGCTGATCATTTATTCAATTTTTCTATAATTCAAATTTCTGTAAATTTGTTAAAGATGATTTTATCTTCCAAGTCACTGAGAATCATTCTTTAAGTGCAGGGTGATGATGGATCTAAACAACCGTCAGAGAGTACAGGCATTGTGGATTCAAAGTCAATTGAAGTTCGAAGGTTTGAACTACTAAGGAGTGAGCTAATGGAACTGGAGAAGCGGGTTCAAAGAAGTGCTGATCAATATGAATACGAGGAGGTATTTTCTAACTGCCTGTGTCGAGCATGTTGTAAGATGCACTTCCTTTTTATTTTCACTTTCTTTTGTCTCTTTCTAGTTTCATATTATGAAGTTTGTTGATGTTTATTGAGACTCTACTCTTTCATTTTCAGTATAGACTTTTTAGGCTGTGCTGATTATCATGACAGCTAACTGATTAATGATGATACATAAGTACTCCTGTTAATTGACATATATCAATCCACTCCATTCATATTATTGGACATGGATTATCTTGCTTGTGAAGCAGTAAAAAGATTCATTTAAGTCTGTTTTTGTGGTGTATAATCTTTGTTTCTGTCTATTTGTAACTGCTGTTGTGATAATACTTGGACAGTGAAAAAATTATGATCATCTTATTTTATGCTAAATAATGTGATGGCCTATTTCACCAGGAGTGGACCTTTTGTCAATATTGATTTCCATAAAAGAAATGGGCAAACTCTTATGTCAGAAGTTCAACTTCCAATTCTTTCCTAAGTTGAAAAAATTCCATATTTAATGTGTATAAGGAGTAGGTTGAGATTGGTACTCTCTATTGTATGTTCTATGTGGAGTTCTAATCTTATAGTTCTGTGATCATCTTTTGTTAGAATCTCACATTGTCAAGTGTCTTGGTTGCGTTTCCCATCTGACCCCTTAACCCCCTTTCATGATCTCTTCCTGAATTGTGGATGAGAAAAATCAGATGCATGGAGTGCTCTTATGTAACTTAATTATGTATACTGCTTCTAGCAACTCCAACTCACAACCTAGGTCATTCATGACACAACTTCATTTGTCGAGTTCTTTTTCTATATATTTCCTTCTCTCCAGAGAGTGATGTTTTTGAGATGCATGATCTGCTTATTATATCCCTGAAAATTTATTTTACTCTAGGAGGAAAGTCAGATGGCAGATCGCACTTCCACTCATTCTGCAGGAGCTGAAAGAACTCAATTGGTTCTTCAGAAGAAACAGGAGAGTGTTATTGAGAAATCATTAGACAAACTGAAAGAAACTAGCACGGTATTATGCTCTTGATCTATATTTCTTCTGTTTTATATGTTCTATAATATGTCAACTAAATAGATCCCTAGTGTGGTTTTCCTTTGCTTTGTAACCTCATTTTCTTGAAATTACCTTTGAGAAAATACCATGGGTATGGGGATATACATATGGCCCCTTTAGTTAGCTTTGAACTTCACCAATTGCCTAAGAAAGAGAACTTCCATCGATATGTATGGAATTACATCCCGTTTGGGCTTCTCCATGGGCTTATTACTATAAAGATAATTGTTTACTATTTAACCGACTATTCTTGTTCTTATTGCTAGTGCTCGATATATTCTTTCTTTTTATAGTACTTCGTCTGTTTTGATTATCTGCCTCGGTAAGAATTATTAGTTGTCAATTAATATTTTCAGATAAAGTAATAAGGATTTTCCATGTCCAGGATGTTTGGCAAGGAACTCAGCTTCTCGCTATTGATGTTGCTGCAGCTTTAGGGCTACTTCGGAGGTCCATAGTTGGGGATGAGTTGACAGACAAAGAGAAACAAGCATTGCGGAGAACTTTAACTGACTTGGCATCTGTCATACCTATTGGATTTCTTATGCTTCTCCCTGTAAGTAGTTCTATTCCATTTTTCTTGATCAGGCAAAGAAGTTTAAGCTCCACAGAACTTGCTGACTAGGTAATGATAGTCTCGGACTCTTCAAAAATGTAGATGGGTGCGTGTCGGGGTGCGGCAACATTTTTGGAGAGTCCGAGCAACTTAGACTATAGGTCATTTTCCACTAATATTGAATTTCTGTTATTTTTATTTTCTGTGTCTTGAACAATTTCATAACTGTAATAGAAGACATGGACCTTTAACTAGCATTGGAAGCCCATTGATTATTCCCCCAGCGTCATGGTTTTTCGAGCTTGTATAATCATCTTACTAAGTGCAGTGAAGCTATTAATAACTATAAGTGCATAGTTGTTGATGCTCAATCAACTAGTTTGAAGGCATTTTCTGAGCTGAAGTCTTTCAGCTGAGTTGCAATTTGAAAAATAGGCCATTTGAACAAAGCTCAAGCGCTCTCTCTCCTTCCACACCTGCTATGTGATTGCAGCACTCTGCATCTCTTTTAATCGTGGAGCTTGATTCAGTGCAAGCTGACATTGGATAATTTTTCATGCAGGTTACAGCAGTTGGGCACGCTGCTATGTTGGCTGCCATTCAAAGATACATGCCCTCTCTGGTCTGTATTTGATCATGAATTTCCTGTCAGTTTTAGTTAGCGTATCTGCTGTGTTAACTGGTTGTTTTCCTTTTCGGCAGATACCTTCTACATATGGACCAGACAGATTAGACCTCCTAAGGCAGCTTGAGAAAGTCAAGGAAATGGAAACTGAGGTGAATCCAACTGAAAAGGCTGATGAATAGCCCTGGTTGAAGCATATGAAAACAGCTAATCATATAGTTCTGTGCTACCATCAAATTTATTTCAACTTGGTTCTATATCCATTCAACAGTAGATAGGCGTAAAGAAGTTCATTCCAAGCATCTGGCACTCCCGGTAGGCACCAGTGGCTGCAGTCTTGTGGTGCATCAGCCGGGGTGCCGGGTTCACGATATTCTGAAGGGTGACCATCTTTCCTGAACTCACTTAGATATGTGATGTTTAGAAAGGTCATGTTTTTTCTTGTATTTTGCACTTGTTCAACTACCTCAGAAATGAATATATTGTTGGTTGGTTCTTTCTCCAGCTTGGTATAGTCGGTTTCTGGTGCTGTATTTGTATGGCAATGGCCACCTTCATTCCAAGCTCCATCCCTTCATATCAATTTCACCAAATTCAGTTCAACTAAAATGATAGAGCACCAATGAGCGCAATAAAAATACTGTCAGCATCAGTTCGTACATAGTGTACGTGTTGCAACTGATTAGTTTCTACAAAGTACTTGCCTGTAGTGTACTGGTGAAAAGCTGCGGAAGAAGATGTGACTCTTTTCAGGCTTGGTATTTTGAATCACCCACGAGGCCCAAGTATTCAAGGATCTTTGAAAAGCTTCCACAACATTCATGGTCATGTTCACTGTTGTTCCTTCTTGGAAATGGATGCCCCTGCAACACCAATCATTTTATTTAGGTTTCAGGGCGCTCATGTCAAAATAAGAAGCTTGGCATCTGCAGAAGGGGGAAAACAAGTACAAGTCGTTGCAACATTTGCAATGTTAGTGATTGGTGAAGTTGTTATGGTTAAAGAATCCAGATGTATGTGATTCTTGGACTTTGTAAATGACAAAAAGCAAATTGGTCAAGTCGTACATGTTAATAGTCTTGTCTTCATTCCACCAATGTCCAGCATTGAATATAATTACATCTGCGTTAACCCACTTTGTGAAATACCAGTGTAGCTTATCGAGCCTGATCACTCCTCGCACTTGTTTCGATGCATTCACCGGAGGACGACTGACGACGACTAGGAAAGGTACTCTGTAATATTCGACAGTAAGGTTGTACTCTTGAAATTTCATAGAGAGGTAACCTCTGTGTTTAGTTATGGGGTTTCCAAATACTTCATATATGGTGGATTGGTTATATACTCCTTGTGCTAACATGCATAGCAAAGACTCCCATTGGTTTCTTCCAATGGAATCTCCAGCAAACACTATTCGACCATTACGACTCCGTTCGAGGAAATCCTTTGCATTGAACCTGCAACATTATATTAACCAATGATGATAATATACTCAGCACGCACAAGGAAAAACGAAATAGTAGATGTTTAATTAGTGTTTAGCAAAATGATCCTTCGAACTAACTACTGTAAAGAGTAGGTTTTCTGTATACGAATTTGAGACTTGATAGTACATTCTTTTTCAATTGGTTGTCTTAGTTTTAACTCTAATATGCATGCACTCAGTGTGAAAAGACAAACAAATAAAGGTGAAGGTAATCATAAGGCTAAAGCTTTAATTTATCACACCTTCATGATGATTTCTAACAACATCTATCCATCGAAAGAAAGCCACGCTTGCTTCTTGCGTTTAAGGAAACTAATTAAAGTCCTTTGTTAGTAAAAAGGGAGTACATGAAAGGAAAAAAATCATGCATTGTCATTATATAATTAATTATATTCATGATTAAATTAAATTGAAACGCAAATCTTAATTAATTACCTTGGAAGATGACAACGTTGAGGTTGCCATCGCCACTTCCGGTAATCCAAATCCCGGCGACCACTTCTCCGGCACCGGAAACCAGGATCCAAGAAAGGACAATCCTCACTATATTGATCAACAACGTAACTTTCATCCCATATCCACTTTCCATAAGAGTAATCACAAGAAGATTTTTTGGACAAATGAACACCAATGCCAACAAGAAGAGGCTCATGATTAAGTAAATTGTACAAAACAAGGGAAGAGAAGAGTAGAAGGACAAAAAACAATGCATGACATATGTATTTCTTTCCAAATTTTAACAAATTCTTCTTGTTTTCTTGTTGATGAGAAGAAACTGCAGGCTGGAGATCCATGACAAAAGGAGAAGAATATTAAAAAGGTATACTTACTTTGTTTCTACAATTAACCTATGTATTTAAAAGGAGGATAATGAGTGGTGATAGAGAAATTATTTCAAAAACTTAATTATCCTTTTCTTTCATTTTATATAATATATAATAAATGGACTAAAAGCCTTTAGTTTGGAGTTTGGGTAGGGCGGGCTCTTTTTCAATCATTAATTAAGGATATAAGAGAATAGAAAAGAAATTAAGAATAAGAAGCTCTTATTGAAAATACATTAGTAGTGAGATACTTGAAGCATATGATTAAGGAAAAGTTCTTATTAGACATTAATATATGGCATACTTATTAACAATATCCTTAATGATTTTTGTTGACCTCGACAATAACATAATCTTTAAGAGTGTATTATACAATATATTATATCCTTAATTCTTAACTTTGGTTCATCCATCTATGACGTGCATGGATGATATATATTATTTAGTTCATTAATTTTATTCACTCTTGGGTGGATTGATGCATAAACATGATATATGGATTTTGATTAATTAGAATATACTCAGTAAACTTTTATTTGGATCAAAACCAACAAATATCTTCTTGCTTCAGAATTTGGCTATCGTATATTAGTATTATATACTCATTATTTAACGAAGATGCAAAAGATAGTTTAAATAGAGGGAAAATAGTACAAAATAACCTTGATTTATAACTTGGTCTAATCATATTTAGTTGGGCTAAATTGCAGACTAATGGGAGAACGGTTATGGACCTAACACCTACCCATTTTTAAGGGCGTTTTGGTCCAATTTTAATTTTTATATATAATTATATATTCTCTCCGCTCGATTACATGACACCATTTAACCTGATATATATTATTTGAAAGAAAAATATTTTCTCCATTTAAAAAAGAATGAACCTACATTCTTTCCTTTTTTGGTAAAATAAATTTTTTGGGCTTAACATGAATTTGAATTTTAAAATTTGAATTTTAATTAAATTGTTGAGATATTTTAGATTATTTTAAATTTTAAATTATATAAATTTTGTTTGAAAGTTATTGAAATAATCCATTGAGAGAATCAATCTTTTTGCCGGTATTTAAGACATTACATATAACACACCTCGCAGACCATGTTAAGCTCACTTCAGAAAAATTGGAGCTGCAGATTCCATAAGGTGTTTGATGAATTGCCCGAAAGAGAAACTCAAAGCATAAGTGAGCTTGCTTGATTTTAATTACTTTTTATATGAGAAACTCAAAGCATAAGTGAGCTTGCTTGATTTTGATTACTTTTTATATTACGCAATGTTTTCCGGTCATATGTCGATCCAGAAACTGTGAGCTCTCGAGAAAACTAAGCTTCCTCTCAGACGAACAATGGCTCAATTCTCTACTCAATGTATTTATAGGTTAGTTGTTATTGTGTTTGCCTTAGCAACCTAATAGTATAAAGTAGCAGTAATGTTTTTTTTTTGGTCAGGGACCTTTTCTACATGGCTGTTTATCTTTTGCATTGCTACAACTAAGTATGTCCTGTTTAGCGTTTGGATTGCTAGTCAATCCACTGATATATTAGACATGCTGCATCTGTACTAGTTATTTTTATTAGTCGTGTGTATTGTTTCATGAGCCTATTGTTTATATGAAATGCATTGACTAACCTACTCGACTAGATTATAGATATTATGCTATGGAACTTTTATTATTTGGATGAAAAGCTCTTAATTATGTATATTGACATGGTGATAGAACCAGTTTCCAAATGAATGGGTAAGTGCATCCATATTAGGATTCTAGATGGATGTTATGACTTATGAGCTTTTTGTTAAAGAATCGGACGTCTATAAATGTTAAAAAGGAGTTGGATTCAAAGATTAGCTCATAAGGCATGCCATATTTGAACTCTTATTAAATTCTCTTATTTTGATGAAATTCATATGACTGCCTTTAACTGAATCCTTCTTGTTGTATTGTCTGGGAGAATTAAAAGCAAAAGAATATATTCATGCCATCAGATGTTGACAGGGTGTCATGAATTTTCCTGGGTAATTTTTATCACTTTGGATGTCATTTGGATCTCAATATTATTTATGTGTAAACCAGATACGAATATTAAAAAGTTTGCTTATCAGTTACACACTTTAAGTCAGCCTTATTACTGCTAATTGAGGTCTAAAGTATAGAGAACTGTATTAGATGTACTACTGATGACTTTTGAGGAATTATTGATTCAAAACTTTCTATGGCTACACTTCTTTTCAAGTATCTCAGATAGCACCACTAGCCTTAAGATAAAGAGGTGTCGAATATAGCCATTCATCCGTTGAGCTGGCCGAAAGAAGTGAATGAAGAGTCTTATTCTAATGAAAAAGCCTATTCAGATTCTAGAAATCCTGCAAACTATTGATTGAAGTACTCAGCAGTCACCACTACAATTGACGGAAATTAATCGTCACTGCATCAATAACAATGAATGTTTAGCCTTACCTTAGACCTCCTTTTTAGCACTGGCTTACCCACAGGAAGCTGGCTTAGAGAAAGGTGGACTTTGTGTGTAATCTTATCAGAGAAAAAGAAAGTGAACTTTGTATGTATTGTCAAATACTTTAATACAAGATTTTGTGCACAAGATTTGTCGATTATGTACAGTTCACAAGTACAAGTGTCTTGGTTCAGATACTCCTTATTACCGTAAATATATCTACTTACATCTTCTGTTTTATACTGTATACTCTGTAGCCAGGAAGGAATTATGTTGGATTTGCATTTGAGGACCCGTTATCATCCACATCAAGATTAAGACCCTTGCCTGCCCCTAACTATTAAATGCCTTGTTTCTGTCTCATTTTTTTGGCAAATATTGATACCAAACGTACTAGAGTATGGAATTTTCTAAAGCAAATTTTGTGATTGAAGTATATATAGGAAAAGGACTATTTATATAGTTCTTTTGTGACATGGACTTCATACCATGTTGACATTGTAGTAACTGAATACGAATGGTGGGATATGCTAGTTTGGTTCCAAATCTGTGTAATCTACTAGCTAACAGTTATGCCTTGAACAGTCTTAGTAACCTGGGTAGTAATACGGATCGGTCAGTTATGTGATTGGCTCCTCCATAAAAGAGACAATAAAGACAAATTCCTTTAGGTTCACCTGCAAATAGAATATTAGCTCTAGTTTAGAGATTACAAAACTGTTGAGGCTGGGATTTCTTTCATGAATTTGATGGCTTAGAAGTTATAGATGCACACACTATTGTTAGAACAATGATTAGGGAAAAAGGCACAAGACTCTCGTTTAAGATTCGAAACACTAAAAGGATTTTGTATCACAAACAACAACAACATAACCAGTGAAATCCCACAAAGTGGGGTATGGGAGGGTAGAGTGTACATAGACCTTATTCTTACCTCGTGGAGGTAGAGAGACTGTCTCGGCTCAAGTGAAGCAAATCAAAGTAGTAATGAAAAAGAAAAAATAACAATGAAGAAAACATGACAACTAATAAAACAGTAGTGTTGAGCATACATGCAAGGATTAGTAACATCAACAACATAGTACAATCACTTAAATATAATAAATAACAGATGATAATTTTGCCGCCAATCCTAATCCCGTCGAAAAGCAAGACAATAATCAACTACCCACTACTCTTTTACTCTAATCTGCGAATACCCTCCTATCTAAAGTCATGTTCTTAGTAAGATAAAGTTGTGCATGTCTTGTCTAATCACCTCTCTTCTGTACTTCTTTGGCCTACCTCTACCACTCCTAGTAACATGTCCAAACTATCTCAGTCTTCTTTCCCTCATCTTATCCATCACAGAGGCAACTCCCACTTTGTTCGAATATCCTTATTCTTAATCTTATCGCTCCTAGTATGCCCAGACATCCATCACAGTATCCTCATTTTCACAACTTGCATCCATTGCAGAGTTCTTGACTGGCTAACACTCTACCCAATACAACAACATTAGTGTAATCATCACTTTGCAGAACTTATGATGCACCATTTCATTCATGTTGCACCAATACACTGTGTGATATCATCGCCAATCTCCTCATTTCTTGGATCAAAGATCCAAAATACTTAAAACTCTCACTTGGGGACAATCTGTGTATCAAGTCTCACTTCCACACTTGCCTCATGTGTTGCATCACGAAACTTGTACTCTCGATATTTTCTGATCTTGTTCAACTTGAAATCTTTTGCAAGTGTTAACTCTGTTGCATGTCTCATCATCACTATTATGTCATCTGTAAATAACATATACCATAGCACCTTACCTTGAATATACTGCGTCAATTCAAGACAATTGGAAACAGGCTAACCGTTGATCCCTAGTGCAACCCCATCTCGACTAGGAAGTTCTCCGAATCTCCTCCCACTATTCTTACCGGAGTCTTGCCTCCATCATACATGTCCTTCATTACTCTAATGTAAGCCACTAGTACACCTCTAGCGTCTAGGCATCTCCATAGACTTTCCTGAGGTCTTTGTCGCAGGCTTTCTCTAGGTCTATGAACACCATATGTAAGTCTCTCTTCCTATCCTTATTCCGTATATTGCTCCAGTAGTTTCCTTACAAGATGAATGACTTCTATAGTTGATTCCCAGGCATGAAGCCAAACAGGTTCTTGGAAACGTTACTTAAAAACACTAGAGCTCATTAAACCCATCACTTCTGCCTGTTATATGTCATGTTTGCATTGTGCCCAAAATGGATTTTCAGTCACATAATGAACTATTGATCCATAAGTGTTAGATCCTTCAGCGCAGAAACACGCAGTGACGACTTACACTAGTTTGTGTAAGAATTGTCCTTCAAATTGATAGAAAACCATGCTTGGAGGCGTGCATACAGCCATGTACTCCTTCTCATCCTTCCCATCTTTACCTATAAGAGAGAAAATTAATGTGACAGGAAACAGTTCCGGAAATCAGCCTGCAAGTACTTGAAGATCAATATGATATTTTCTACAGCCAGAAGAACAGTTATTTCCAGTTCAAGAACCTGTAACATCTGGTCATCTTTCTTGGCTGATGACATACAAATGGCCTTTCAAACTTCCAAAGTATATCACATCCCTTCTTTTGGATGTTATTGGATATGAATAAAAAGTTTCCTAAACATCAAAACAGAAGCAAGACCAAATTAGTATGAGTAATGAACTTTGGGTATTCTTGGCCATGGAAAAAAAAAATTAACAAACCATGGCTATCACATCCTCAACAATAGTGTCCCAATAAGATTGAGAGAAAGAAACATGTGAAGCCAACCATATCTCTTCCCCAGTAGGTGTAGCCACGATACTTGCATTTTGCTCTGCAGTAATAAACCTTGGAGCATGATCCATGATGCCAAACTCTTGCCTGCCTCAATTTTTTCTTCCATGAATTCTTCCTTGAAAAACCTTATTGCTTCATCAACCATTTCATCCATGGTATCCAACCAATCTCCACGAGTCTATTCTTAGTTTGGATCCTATTTAGTTGGAGTTTCTTTCTTCTTCCCTGAAAATGAGCTAGGAAGAATTTTTCATTCCTATCCCGTCTTGAAACCAAGGCATATTAGCCTTTTCTCTCCAAAATTTTTCAATTGCAAGGTTCCTAGTCAAGTGAGCTTGCACCTTGTGCAACTTTTTCCTATTCAATTGTGATCGACTTAGTTCAAATTGAACCTCATGGACTTTATTAGTGTCCCCCAGTGTGGCTTTAAGCGACCTTAATCCACTCTCTCGAAGCTTGCTTAACATTCTTCAATTTGTGATGAAAGGTGAAGAATTGCCTTGTACGTATGTTATCCAATTCTGTCTCACTAAGTCATGGAAAGTGTCATGCTTAGCCTGAAAATTCAAGACTTTAAAGGACCTCGTAAGTGGAATATCATCTAAGCTACAAGATATTAGCAAAAGAGCATGAAGTCCTTCTTGATTAAGTGTGTGACCTCCAAAATAGGGAGCAAATGTTGCAATTCTGGTGCTTGTAAACATCTATCCAGCTTCTTGAAAATGCATTCATCATTAGATCTTTGAGTTTTGTATCTATTATTCATCTTCCCAGTAGCTCCAAGTCCAACAACTTCAGCTCCTTCAGGACTAGAATCCTTAGTTTCCACCTGCAATTGAATCCCATTAGGATTAGGATTAGCTTTCCATCAATCTCGGATGGAGCCAAAGATTCACTATTTTTTGGCTTTGGGTTATGATGGAATAAAGCAAAATGGCTCTTTAAACTGTCTGCGCTTCTTTCAATTGTGAAGTAGCAGTTAGTCAATGCA
>JAOTQR010000109.1:4050424-4071706 GCA_025774065.1 Solanum ossicruentum | reverse complement strand
TTTTGTATTAAGTGTGTTTAATAATTGATATATATATATATATATATATAATCTATAACTTCAAAAAAGCTTTCCAACGAAGGGTGTTCGATCATCTTTGGTTGAATGTAGCTCCGCCCCTGTAGCTAAATGATCACTTTTGTTTTGATCATAAATATTTAATTACATCCAAAATTACTGTCAAAATCAGCACCATGAAACTGGGTAAGTTAACGGTAAACTTCGCAGTAGACTTGAGTTTAGCGTTAAATTAGGGAAGTCAACTAATATGCCAGATAATATACAAGACTTAAGACTTTGAACAGTCAAAGCTGCATTTTATTATATATTATTATTATTATTGAAAATTTTTATTCCAATGAGTGATATATCAATGATCTGTTCATCCAATTTACAGCCTAAATAACGTAAAAGTCTACGTGTGTGTATATATACAATTATGGCTCGCAGTAAACATATAGTCATAATTACAATTAAAGTTTTATATAATTCGCACTCTTTCTGGCGGTATTAGTTACCAAATTCATTAAGTGACAACCTTAGTATAAGGAAGTCCTTTACTTTCATAATAAACAGGCGGCCACTCTCTCTCTTACTTTCTTTCATTTAGTTAGGCGTGGTAAAGGATCTCGCTCGAAAGAGACTCTTCACCTACTCAATTAATTTATACAAACATTGTGCATGAATTAAATTTTTTAGCAAAATATACGAACACTGTAAATTGTATGACGAATTATACAAACGTTGTGCATGAATTGTATAGCGAAATGTACAAATACTATACAAAAATCATATTTGTATAGTGAGTTATATAAACATATACAAATGTTGCGCAAATTATATAGACATTGCGATAACTATAGTTACAAAATGCAATTACCCAAATTATAGTTGTGGAGCATAGTAAAGGTATTTTTGAGTAGCTATATATGAAAATTCCTCTTCATTATATCACCCAACTTTGAATATAATTAACTCAATGTATTTAAAATGACTATATATAGTTAATAATAAGGATAAATTAAAATTTAGGTGATAACTTATCTCTTGATTTTTTGAAATTAAATTAGTAAATGTATGATATAGCGGACAAATAATAAATAGAAAAAAATATAAACTTATAATCAATATAAAAATTTCTAAATTTTAAATTTTGACTATCCAATTGGATTGTCACTATACATATTCCAATCTTTTCTACGTACATACCATGCAATATGCGCAGAAATTGATATAACGACGATGACTTTTGTGAGGTATGTAAGTCAACTCTTTCATCATTATTGGGAAGTTGCGGACAACGTGTGAAGATATAAGGGACAAAATTGCTTGACTCAAATTTTTATTAGAAATATATAATATCTTACGACAAGTGAATATTATCATAATATTCACTTGATTTTATTATGATATTTTTAAATATATTTACCCCTGCGATTAAGGTTTGAACTAAATAATTAAAATATCTTTATATAATATTAGGATCAATATCGTTAATGTTTTATCCTTAAACCCGGTTTTCAATGTAGAGCTATTTTTGGAACCAAAATATACATACAACTATAAATATAAGAAAGTATTACATGAATATGCACTGTCTCATCGCTGGTCATTTTGAGTGTATTGTCCATAACTATCATTTCAACCATAATTATTATCACAGTTCAATCACCATTACTTACCATCTCTAGCTCAACCACAATCGATCATTATTATTGTCAATCACCATCATGTTTAGCTATTATTTACAATCATCACCATCAATCATTATTACCTTCATTATTAATCACCACGGGTACTTACCACTATTAGTTAATATTATATATCACTAATCATCATCGTCATTAGCTATCAAGATCATTCTAATATAATTATTAGCTACCACCACCAACAACTAACAATTATTATACCATAAAATACTGTTCACAGCCACCATTATCAAGTCAACATCATTATAAATCGACACATATGATCAACACTAGTCATCGCTATCACCAACGTACATGCTCCCATTATTTTTAAACAAAAACTGAAATTAAATAATTCTTATTCACACAAATAACCACTGGTGCGTTCTTTGGCTTACTCACACACCACCACAACACGCCTTGTCCTTACATACACACCCTACAATATAGATATATATGATCACCTGTACAGCTATCCATTCACCAAATCACTCATAAAAAAGCTTGAAAAGAAAGAGGGGCACACCCACAGATATATATAGAAATTTACGTACAGGGGGTGGAGGGATTTTCTTCAAGTGTCGACTCTATTTTTGTAAGTAAAATAAACCCTATTCATTATCGTTCCTTTAATTGGAAAAATCCTTCTTTGAACAATTGTGAAAAAAAGGAGCCAGGGTAATAGTGACATTTCCATTGGAAGACCTGGATTTTATCTACAGGTGGTAATTAGACGGATTGTGTCAAATTTGAGTGGATTTTAATGGGTCAGGTTTTAGAACAAATGGGTCAAGACCCAACCCAATCAAATGTACTTGGGTCAAAATTGGTTGGGCCAAAACAGGTTGAGTAATGGGTTATAGAGCAGGTCAAGACCTAATCCGACCCAACTTTTACTAAATTTTACTTACTTTATTTGTTTCTTTTCAATATTTTAATACGTAATTAAATTATATTTTTCTTTATTTTGGCAATATAAAATTAAAAAGTGTTTTAGAGACATTTTGACAAGATCTCTCTCAAGTCAATTCTAGTTAAATATCAACTCAATTTTAAATGAGTTGAAATGGGTTGAATTGTGCTAATAAATGGGTGGGTTAATAATCCACCTAAACTTCAATGGGTTGGACGGGTTGAAAAAGTTTAGTTTAATTTTGCCACCTTTAATTTTACTATGGATCTAGAAGTTTTGATGGTGCTACTGCAACAAGATATATAAATATATACAAATAATATATACAAGATATATTATATTATGTTATTAGTTTAAATATAATATTTATTTTGATTGTTATTTAAATTTTATTAAATCATATCATCAAATTCATTAGAGGAATATATCACATTTTATGAAATAAACGATTTAGTGTGATCATGTTGTCCATCAGTGAATTATTAGGGTTTCAGGGACTAGACAAGTCATGTATCGTGATTGCCTACCCATTTGGCCCAAAACTTGTGAACTGAGAGAGCCTAAAAATGACCCCAAACGTTGTCTGAATTTGATTTAGGATTGAATGATTTGCTAAAATAACAAATATTAGATATATTATTATGAGTTGTAATATTAGATAATGAATTGCAAGTTATATTAATTGTGAGTTGTAATATTAGACAATCCGTAATAACATATCTAATATTTGTCATTTTAACAAAATCCTATTTTAGGGATTATCTAGATTTCCTATTCTTACTAAATTACTTTACAAAATATTGTTCATGTGAACTTCTAGAATTGAAATTATTAAGTAAATCATCATATGTTTTCATAACTTGCTAAATTGTTTGGTTGCTGTGAATTACCAATAATTAGAGAATCGCAGTTGAATTAGTCGATTTATTATATATATTTTCTAGTTTGTTATTATTATCAATTCAATTCTCATCTTGTAATCTATTTGTCTCATATTTTCACCTTCCCTATCTTTAACTCGTAGAATTCATATATTCTTACCCACCCTAATATGCATTTGTGGTGGTAGATGTGATTCCATGGTAGCACACTTATGTGCTCATTCTCTTTGAATTCATATCAAGCATATAGATCTGATCTTGCAGGTCAAGGAAAGTTAAATGACCTTTTGCTATAAAAAATAGTTTAATGACGTTCACGCACCATGTGCATTATGTGCATCACACATGCATCTTATATATTATTTTCACTTTGTGAAACAGTTTAAATGCTAAAATGTTCAAGTAATTAAACTTTTAATGTTGTGATAGTATGTATTAACTATAGTTATCTTTAATTAAGTCATTCTCATTGCTTTATAGCTTGAAAAATATGAATCATCTCAAGTCATTCTCAAAGCTTTGCTCATTTTTACAACTTAAAGACAAGAAATTGTCTATAGAAAAAATGGCACACTATATCAACTAAAACAGGCAATTGACAACATTAATCATGTTTTAAAATATTGGTATAAAATAGTTATTCGGCCAAAAACTTAGCACCACATAACCTAAATATCAATCTCCATATAAATATAAGAGAGAAGTATTAAAAACATCCTTGAACTTGTCACGAATTATTAGTTTCATCCCTAAACTATTGATAGACTTAAAAACACCCCTCAACTTGGCGAACCAAGCTTAAATACACCCTCAAACTTGGCAAAAATTATTAGTTTTGTCCCTGAATCATTGATAAACTTAAAAACACTCCTCAACTTGTCGAACTGGGCTTAGATACACCCCTCCTGCATGCCACATGGCATAACAAGTGAATACAATTTATTTAAAATGCGTGAAAGGTTAAAAAAAGACTACATCAGCCTTTTTTCATGCAACTTTTAATTACCAAACTACTAGAATACACTTTTTCTTCTCATTTAACGATTCCTTCATTAATGGCGACCTCAAAGCAAATTTTTTTTCATTCTCATTTTAATTGCTTGATTCTCTTTCTTTTCCTAAGTTTGTTTATGATTATTTTTTGTCAATGTGGACTTCTGACAACATTAAAAATTTCATGGTCGGAATATGACAATCTCATAAGAAGATTTTGGGATTGTAAAAATATGGCAACGAATGAAGCTCTGCAAAATTTCAAATCAAATTTTAATAAGTTACAAAGACATGAAGCTGGGAGAAGGGGTGTTTTTAAGCCTATCAATAGTTTAGGAATGAAACTAATAATTCGTGCCAAGTTCGAGGGTATATTTAAGCTTACTTCGCCAAGTTGAGGTGTGTTTTTAAACCTATCAATAGTTTAGGGACGAAACTAATAATTCGTGCCAAGTTCGAGGGTGTATTTAAACTTAGTTCGTCAAGTTGAGGGGTGTTTTTAAGCCTATCAATAGTTTAAGGATGAAACTATTAATTCGTGATAAGTTTGAGGATGTTTTTAATTGTAACACCCCCGTGAAATGACGAAAATACCACTAGACCTGACCTTGCGCGTAACGTATCTTCCCATGTTCCATTTGTGAATCCGAGACCGGATTTGCGATCAGTGCGAAAAAATCGAGTCAAAAAATGGTCTCACCTCGACAAAAACTAAAAAAAAAAAGCAAATTATTTTTGCTCAAGTGAGCTCAAAACAGTGGGGTTTCTGCGCCCCTTCCGCGACACAGAGTGGACGCGGAACCACACTTTGTGTTTTTCCGAAAATTCGACAAAAAGTGAAAATTTGCAAAAAAGTTGAAAGTAACACTAGTGCACGTCACGCACTAGTGTAATTTCGGGGCAGATTTGTTCTTTAATGGGAAAGGGTATTTCCAACCTTTCTCACACCCCATATCCTAAAATAAGTTAGTTTTAATACAATTTAAGTTCAGAAAATATCTTTTTCGTTCATTCACACGTTCAAGCAAACCCTCTCAAGCATTCACAATCAAGAATTCAAGATTCGGTAATAGAACTTATGGATTCTTCAAATTCTTCAAGAATTCTTTCCAAGGTATGTAAGGCTACCCTAAATTCATTAGTTTTAAAATATTTTAGAAAAGTTTGACTTAGTTTTCATTCCGAAAGTCCCAAGTATTGATTTTGAATAATTTCATGAAACCTTATAAAGTTTAGTAGATTCCCCTACGTATGCATAGATTCTTGATTGAATAATGTTGATTCTTGATTCTTTAAATATTATTAAAGTATCAATTTCAAGATTTTAAAGTATATATGATTTCCTGTGAATTCATGTGGAGTTTATGAACTTCCATAAAGATTATAGTTCAAGACTAGTTAAAGAATGTCTTTCTTGAATTATTCTTGCATTTTAGCTAAGCATATCATATATATTAAGAATGGTTTTATTGAAGGTTTCTTGATACTCTAGTTGAGAAATCTAGTATGTTTGAAAATACATGAAAGATACTAGTTCAGTAATGCTAAAGATTTCAGTTGAGAAAACTAAGTAGTAAGCTGGGTTAAGTCCCCAAGAAAAACCTAGATATTCAAGAACTTATGATCATTTAAGTATGAGCAGTATAAAATGTTGTGGGTGTAGTATTGAGCACTGATATGGGTGAGAGCAGAAGAAATTACTCAAACTCATAAACTATATAGCTATCACAGGATAGGATCGTACCACAGTACCTTCCTAATTAGACACTGAGAGGACCCAGTTTTGGGATGGATCCACTCTCCTAGTTATTCGTTCCCTACCCTGGCAAAATACGGGAGGACTCTAGCAGTGTGGGCAAGACGTTGTATCACCACGAAGCTCATAGTGGTGGTTGTCGGTTAGAGAAACTCCCCAAGCTAAAAAAATTATGTCTTATTACTACTTTCAGCATATTACTATTTTACATGTTATTTTTAGCCTACTAGCCTTATGATTATGATTATGTTTTTCATGATATATTATGGTATTTTGATTTAAATGTTTTGGCCATCTTACATACCGTACATTCCACGTACTGATGTCCTTAGGACCTGCATCGTTTTATGATGCAGACACAGGTGATCGAGTTCCTCAACAGCTACTCCATTGAGAACTTACTAGCTTCCAGACAGTGGTGAAGCCTTTTTTCAGTTCGAGGCTCTTTGGTTCATGTCATTTTATGTTATTTCAATCTTATTTCAGTTCGAGCTACTTGGGGCTTGTCTTAATAGTCCTTTCAGACAGCTTAATAGAGGTCCCATAGACCATATAATTTGTATTTCAGTTTTTTGTTATTCAGACATTTCTTAAAAGCTTTCTTATTTAGTTATGCAGATAATTTAGCTTATCTTACAACTTTTATGGCCATTATCATCATTATTAAGTCTTCTGCTCAGTAAGTAGCCAGGCCAAGTGATTCACTTGGGATCAGAAATGATTTCCGAGTGCAGGCCACGTCCAGAGTGTAGGCTCGAGGTGTGACATTAATACTTTTCTCTAAATATAAGTATACAAATTTATTAGGTAAATACGGACCAATGAATTTCAATTTCTATTTAAACAAATGCATACAAATCATATTATGAGTCTGTTTGTCGGTGCTCACTTATATAATATAGAGTAACTACAAATCATATTACGAGTCTGTTTGAAAAATCACCTGATAATTACTAGAATAATAATTACACATACAAACTTGTTTGTTTGCCACGATGTGTGTGTGTGTATGTGTATAAATACATATATATTAGATCGGAGTCAATGGGTGCTCAAGCACCCAATACCTTGTATGTGGGTTTGCCCCTGCTTGGAAATAATGGGGGGGGGATCCTAATGCAAGGACGATTACAACCTACGAATTTCAAGCGTACTTTCGTCGTTTAACCTCCCGAAAGTTAGAAATTATGCTGGAGTTCTTCAACAACAGCTTGTTATCCAAGTAGGCTAGATATTTTAAACAAATAGTTATAAACCTATTCTCATGGCATAATATATTGTAGATTTGCAGGAGATTTTATGTCTATACCTTCGAGCACAAAGTCTAGATCATTGATTGTTGTTGTTTAGGGCAGAAATGTACTATGGGGATTATGATTATTCATTGGATGCTAGCGGTTGTCTAGTTTTTTATTGTTAACCCTAAGGATTCTTGTAAAATTATATGTAAGAAAATTATCGGGTTACAGTAAAATCCCGAGACTTGTGATTTTTATGAGAACAAATATGTGCTTATAAGGGAGTCCACTATTAGCCTATGGATATATAAGTGTATTTATAGATGTGTCTATTCATGGTGATCGTTTTATGTAAAATTCTAAAACAATATATAATAAAGAGTGAATGTGAATAACTTTATGTTGGTAATCTCATGTAATAAACTCATTTAATTTATTTGTCAAACATGGTTGGTTACTTGTGAATTCTAATTGTGATATGTGATTTCATGTGGATCAAGTGCTACGCTGACATAAATTGGATCGAGTACCACATCAGTATATTTGAAATAGATATTACTTTGACACAATTTAGATCAAGTACCACACATGTACACTAACTATATTTGGGATAGAGTACCATATTGGTATATTAATAATGTAGAGGTGAGTTTCATGATAGGACTATTAATTGATTACCGTATTGTGATTAATTATGCTCATTGGGGAAAACCCGAGCTAGAACATCATCTACCATGGATCGAGCTAGAACATCAGCTACCACGGATCAGGTCATGGATTTAGAGCTGGAAATGCACATGTAATGAATGAAAGTTTACAGAGAAGAAGAAAAAGTTATATTGATTGTGTGAATTGTATGTACATCAATTGGTCCACATTGCTTTATATATAAGCTATACTCAACTTGTCTAACTAATTGCACTAATCTCTAACTAACTAATCATTAAGTTAGTTACAACAGCCTCATTAACTGTCACATAACTAGACTCAATACCCCCTCTCAAGCTGAATGGTAAACATACATTCTTCATTCCAAGCTTGGTAAGCAAATGATGATGCTGAGCCTTTCCCAAACTTTGGTGAACAAATCAGCATGTTGTTCTTTGGTTCCTATGTGATAGGTCTTAATCAGTCCTTGTTGCAGTTTTTCCCTTACTAAATGATAATCTATGTCTATGTGTTCAGTATGCTCATGGAATATTGGATTTGCTGCAATCTGTATAATAGCTTTGCTATCATAATATAACTCAATAAGTTGATCAATATGAATGCCTAGTTCCTTGAATAAGCCTTCCAACCAACATAATTCTACCACTGTTGATGCCATACTTCTAAATTCAGTTTTTGTTGAGCTCTTGTATATTGTCTCTTGCTTCTTTGACTTCCATGAGATCAAGGTAGAACCAAATTGTACCATGTATCCGATAATTGATTTCCTGATCTGTGGACAAGTGGCCCAGTCTAAGTCACAAAAGGCAAATAGATGATGAGTTGTAGCTGAAAACATAAGTAACCCAAGGCCTGGATTCTTGATATATCTAATAACTCTGATGGCAGCTTGCATGTGATTTTCCTTAGGTTTGTGCATAAACTGATTCAAAACTTGAACAACATAAGTAACGTCAGGTTTGTTCATAGTAAGATATAGAAGTCTTCTAAGCAATCTATGATAGTTTCTAGGGTCAGGCAACAATTGTCATCAATTGTTTTCCCTGTGGCAACATCATATTCACGAGATATGAGTCTCTGATTAAAGTCAAGTGGTGTAGAGATGGGTTTAGCTCCCCCTTGCCTAGAATCTGATATCAGTTCAAGAGCATACTTTCTTTGGTTCATGATTATCAACATCACCTCTAGAGAACTCAATTCCAAGGAAGAACCTTAAAGGACCAAGATCTTTCATCTTAAATTTTTGCTAAAGACTAAGTCTGGTGGAATGAATGAGATGAGAATTTGAACCAGTGATTAAGACATCATCCACATAAACAAGAATAATGATCACATCAGAATTGGAAGTAAGTGTGAACAAAGAGTAGTCAAAGTGACTCTAAGTGAATCCCAGATCCTGTAATGCAACAGTAAGCTTCAAGTTCCATTGTCTGGAAGTCTGTTTTAATCCATATAAATAAAGACTTCTTGAGTTTGCAACTTTGGTGTTAGAGGCCTTATGAGAACCAGGTGGAATTTGCATATAGACATCTTTAATCAAATCTCCATGTAGAAAGACGTTATATACATCCATTTATAGACCATTATCACTACCAAAAATACGTGTTTCAGCCACCATTACCTAAACTATGGCTAAATGAAGACCACAAAACACCTTTCCCGACACATTAATAATCCACGCTAAAATACTGTGGCTAAATCACGCGGGTATTAAAAAGTTCCCCTCCCTCCCTTTAATTTAATTTCTCCCTCATCTATTTGCCTTATATATTTCACCCATCAGAAAACCCCAAAATTTTTCCCAAATCTACGTCTTCTTCCTTCCTAATCAGCAAAATCCTTCAAAAATGTTCACCTATCAGCAGCAAAACCTTCGTCATCTTTGAAGAATGGCAAAATCTTCACCCATCAGCAGCAAAACCCAAAAATCTACTGTCTTTTTCATCCCCAAAAATTTTCCTCCTAATCGCAGCAAATCGATTGGGTCTCCATCTCCATCTTTTTTAATATCAGCACAAAACATCAGGTACACATTTTTTCTACATTTTTTTTTAGTTTTATTTAATATAATGAAAGAGGTGAGTGATGAAAAAGTATCAAAGGGAGAATTTTGTGTTTTCTTACTACATTGCATCTGGGTGTTGAGTATTTTGGCAAAATCAAGCTTTTTTATTTTGGAATTTGAAGAGATAAAAGTGAGTAGATGCTTAAGGGTCATTATTCTAAGTATGAATGAGCTTGTGTTTAGCTTTGAGAACATGAAACTAATATATGAGCAGGTGTCTTAGGCGTCCATACCAATCATACTTATCCTTTGTCTCAGGCGGCACATTCCGACCTTGATATAAAAATAAGAAACTACTTACTGGTCAAAAAGAAGCCTTGAGATTTCAATGTAATAAAATGGTAACAACTGGAACTTCTCAGTCTCTTTCAACCTCTAGAACTTGGGTTAACTTTTCTACTCGACAAAGCAGAGAGTAGGAGCCAGATAGCTTTACTGGAAAGTTTCCTATAACACTTGATTTTTAGATATCGTAGGTCAAAATTTCATAGATGCTGTATGATTTTCGTGGAGTTGGTGAAACAACACATTCTACTGTCAACCTATGAGTTTAAAGATGGAATTTCACTAATTACGAGAGATTATGGACTAGTTACAAGCTAAAATGTGGTTTTGAAACATGAAATAAAGACTGCTTGCATATTGTCGATAGATTGGACTTGACCTACTGTCTTGGACATATATTATCCCATAGATTATCCAGTAATTCGATCACCTGCGAAGTTACTAGAGGAATGGGAATTCATATTTTCAATTAGAGGTGCAATTGAGGAAGATTTAACCCGAGGGCTATAATAGTATTGGACACTAATTTGTCAAAACATATGGTAGAGAATGTTGAATCTAGGACCTCTTGTTTGGGCTTTAGGCTTTGCATCCTGTGCTAAAACTCACAAGCACAATAATACATTGTTAAAGCTTAAAGATATGCTCGATACATTTACTAGTATATGGAGATTTTGTTTTGACTTAGCACTAGTTGTTACTGTTCTATTTTGGGGTGTTTATATATATGAAGGTACAAGTTAAAAGAAAAGCCTCGAATATACATATTTTAAGTATTGACAGCAGGTTGCTTTATTGTTCTTGTTCCCAGAAGCTACTGTATCTTGCACCTGTATATTACATGAATTGTGGAGACGCTAGAGGCAATATACAACATCTAATTCAGTTTTGGAATTTATGCGCTCAATGTTTAATTTGGTGATTTTAATTTGGCCTTGCTAGACATAGTGTAATTTTGCATCTTTAGTTTATTTATCTACTTACCTATTAGATATTTTGCATATTCTATTGTATGGTTGGTTATGTGTATTTAATGCTAGTGACTTGGAATTTTTAATGAATCACATAGTCTTGTGAATTATGAGAAAGCTTTTTGTTCGTATATGAATGCAGAATAATAGGCAGAGGGATGGGAGAGGATTGCAAGGAACTTATATTTTTATTTCTTTAAAGTAATCTCTACATGATAAGTACCAAATGAAGCAAAAACGCAAAACATCAACGCAGGAACTGCTAGCAAACTTACGAGGATGACAAACTGATGAATTCTCTCAACTAGATGATGGTGAAAATAAAAGCAGAATAACTCTTGCAGTCATTAGTAACAATTTAAAAATTCATCTTCAAGCTCTAATGTATCCAACACACAAGAGAAAGAGGAGCCCTTAGTTGTCAAGGTTAAAGGTCAGAAGTAATTTTCTCTTCTTTTTTTTTTTCAAACTTCTCAATTTTTATTATTATTACTTCTGATTAATATTGTTCACTTGTTATAATGATAGATATTTTGACTGGAGAAGTTACAACTCAAAAGATGCAACCAGATCGAGTTTGGAACTTGGAAAAAAATAAAAAGATTATGGTAGAACTCAACGGGGATAGACAAGGAAGTGATAATGGTTCTAACTTGCTTGTAAGATTTCTTGGCAAACTTTCTCAAAAGTCAGTATTTTGTCCAATATCAGTTGTGAGATGGGATAGAATGCCAGAGGCAAAAACACACCTTCAGTGGCAGATTATTGAGGTAACTAGATATATTTGTTCAACGAATATAACTTTTTTCATTATATATTGAATTTATGAATATAAATACATTTGAAGGAAAACTTTGAGTTTGATTATGCTGTTGGAATTAAATGGGCGATGCATTCTTTATGCAAAAGATGGCGGCCTATAAATACAAGTTAAGATGTGAGCGCTTCTATCCTAACAAAAGTAAGGAAGAGATACTTGTTAATCCTCCTGCAAACGTGGATTCTAATGATTGGACTGCTTTTGTTCATCATTATAAAGAGGATAAGATGAAGGTAATTATTCTTCATAATTTTATTTTTAGTTAGATTGCAATAAATTCTGCTCGACTTGAGGTGTTTTTCTTGAGTTTTCAAGTGTGCTTTGTTACCTATACACCATGCACTTTTTTTAAAAAAATATTTAAATCTGATGAAACTGAGCTTTCTCATTTCTCTAATTTGGTTTGACTTAGTGTGTCAAGATTACTGTTCTTGAAAGTGTGATGGTAAATTTCTTTTTCTTGTCTTTTTTTCTTGAGTTCGATAAATGGTGCTTGTAAATAGTTCAAGAACTTGGTCACCACCATATATGAGCACAAAGGATTGTTCTCAAGGATTCTGCAGTTTATACTGCCCACAATGGTGTTATATAATCTTCCTCCTTCCACCTCCATTTGACTTCCCAGCTGATGATGATTCTGGTCCAAATTTCTCTCCTCTAGTTATCGGCATCATCGGAATACTTACCACTGCTTTTGTGTCCGCATGCTTATTAGCTTGTTCGATTTCTTCTTGAGTTAATTTTACTTTCTGCACTTTTAATTAAGATCAAAAGCTTGAGTCTCGAAGCAATGTTGAACTGTGTTTGATAAAATGGGAATTTGGAAGCAATTATTACCTTAGCAGCTCCTTAATAGCTATTATGCTTCAAAAATATTTGATTATTATAGGCACAAAGTGCACAAAATGCGAGAAATCGAGAAAACTCAGTTTCACATGCCGGTGGTAGCAAAAGCAATGCAAGGAGAGGTCGTCAAATGGTAAGCTTCTTTACCTTGGAGCTTATCTGAAATCACTTTACTATGTAAAAATAAAATATATTTCTTGTTACTTATTTTTATATCTATACTTGATTAATGATATAGGAGCAAAAATTGGGAAGGCCTGTGTGCCGAAGTGAAGTTGTTCTTTCAACTTTACTGAAAAAGAATGACAATTATGTCAATGAACAAGGGAAGATATTAGCTATAAGTTTCCCTTTTGCTTCTTCTGTTGTCCCATGCCAGTCATAGATTCTTTTGTTTTGCGAATGTGAAAGTTGTTGCATGTTAGTTTATCTATCCTATTGCTTCTCCCTATTCGATCGAGTATAGACATATCGAACTTTTGAATGGTGTGTCATATATTGAAAATTTGGATAGTAGACATATGTCATATTTTGTATCTGTTGGATTATCTTGGGAAACTAGTTAGTAGTGAGGAAACTTTGGTCAAACTATGAGTATAGCTTCTGTAATTTTGCTGGAAAACATTTCTTGCTGCTAGCTTTGCTGGATGTTGATTTCAACATGCAATCAAATAGTATTAATTTTGTGCTGCTTGTGTCCAAAAAAGAATGATGTGATGTCAAAGCATCTAATTTTGGTAGCCTTCAAATGATAATTATAAGGTTTTACCTGCAATCTTTAAACTTGGTTGAGAATCTCTTCGTTTCTGGTTCAGTGCTCCTGCATTTATTGATTCCACCGTGTTTTCTGTAATGCGGATCAGAAACAACCTCGCGTTCTTGGTTAGCTTTGGCATTTTCATTAATCTCCGATGCATCAAAACCAATTTCTTTATATGATAACGAAAAAAAGAGAGAATTAGAATGAGATTCAGCTCTTTAAGAAACGACTTCCTTGAATTTTCATCACCACTGTCTTCTTCATTTGTATCCACCAAATGTTCTTCTAGCTGCATTTCCTTATGCATCTATTATTCATCTTCCCAGTAGCTTCAAGTCCTACAACTTCAGCTCCTTTAGGACTAGAATCCTTAGCTTCCACCTGCAATTGAATCCCAGTAGGATTAGGATTAGCCTTTTCCTTTCAAGTTGAGACATCAATTACCTCCACTAATGCTATCAATTTGAATCACTATCCTGACCTTCCACTACATCAACAAGTGCTGCAAATTGATTCCCAGTTTGTGTAGGAACCATAGTTCCTTTATCAATTGGAACAAGCTCCTTTTCAGTAGCCTCGTTAAAGAAATGAACTTTCGCCCTAACTATGTGAGTATCACCAAAGACCATATAACGAGACTAAGTGCTCATAATCCCACCATTGTGGCAACCTCACCCCCACCCCCACCCTACCCCCACACAACAATTAGAAATCTAGAACATGGACAATATAAGATGGGCTCAACATCGGAAACAATGAACCGGGATTGCCCCAAAATCTAGCTTAACAAGACCAAATGCTTATTATCCCACTGATGTGGGACTCCAACAAGCCTTATTGTCATCCTTCACCGATTTGTTCTTAACATCTATGGTCATTAAATTTCTTACTTTTAGCGCCTTTCCATTTCCATTTCTCACTCACGTTCCCTACAACATATCGACTCTTCAAAACCTTGGGAAGAGACTTCCCTTTGTCATTTGGTTTCACACTTTTCTCATTGTTCAACACGTTCCCTACAACTTATCTACTCTTCTGCTCAGAACGTCCATCCATAAGTCCTCCAGAAGAGGTTTACAAAACTCAGTTTTGGAATATAAGATGAGGAAGAATGAACCTGCATTATATTTTTACTTCTCATTCTAAAACTATTTGATTTACTATTCATGATCTTGCCTACATCTAAAATCTCTACTTATTCTTCTGTTTTTACTTCTCATAGCAGATAGATACATGTTTCTCTTTTCTAGAACTTATATATTCAATTAATATTTGTAAAGCCAAATACTAAATATTAGACATACAACATAGGATTCTAAAATCAACTTTTTTGTCATAACATTGGGCTATAATCTCAGAGATTTCCTCTAGCAGTTCTCTGAATTTAATTGGTTTCGATGGATTCTTTGAATATACCAGGAAGGAATAAAGAAATAACATAACAAGCTTATTAATTAAGAGGACTTATGAATGGACATTCTTCTGTAGATTATGCTTTCATTCATTTACTGCACTATTATAGTTACATGTGTGAGCTTGTAGAGATCATTTTTAAAGAATTCTTTTGTCAAAGTAATGCCATGTTCAGGTCAAAACTAAACTATTAAAGAATGAGTTTATTATTAATACTGCATCTTGTCATTTAAAATCCAAAACTATCAAAATAAGATACAGTCATGACTTTCTTATCTTTCGACTTGCATTCTTCTCCCAATAGCTTTTCTTTCAGATTTACATGGCTGATTTATTTCAATTACTCATGCGTGATTACCTTTACTCCATATTAGTTCCTGTTAACTATAAACCGTCCAATATCTCATGTCTTCTATTTTATTTATAGGATAAATATCAGAGCATCTACCTGAAGATCAAGAACGTGCTGCCACTTTAGGTGTTCCGTTAAAGATATTGGTTCATCCTAGTGTCGCTGTTGGAAAAGTGTATGGAGTTGAACATTCTGGTCGTGTGTGTGGTGTAGGTGGTAGTATTTGTCCTTCAGCTGCTTTTGGGATGCCTAGACATTCAATTAGTCATGCAAATATTGGTAGTTCCAGCAGTATGTCTCATCAATGTGTGGAAGACCTAGAGAAACATGTAGAAACCTTGAAAGAGAAGCTGACC
The DNA here is from genome assembly GCA_025774065.1 of Solanum ossicruentum. Classification (NCBI taxonomy): domain Eukaryota; kingdom Viridiplantae; phylum Streptophyta; class Magnoliopsida; order Solanales; family Solanaceae; genus Solanum; species Solanum ossicruentum. The sequence goes on along the minus strand of JAOTQR010000109.1, from coordinate 4,055,700 downwards.
GGATACGAGGATACAAAGGAAAAGCTTGAGGATAGAAAGGAAAAGCTTGAAGAGACCAAGAAACGGCTTGTGCAAAATGAGACTCACTTGGCAACTCTTCACAGGTTTTTACTAGCTTAATTTGGTAGTGCGTTGCCTATTTTCAACTTAGATTCTTCTTAGTTTATGTTTACAACTGGTCCAACTTTTTGTATTTTGATTACACTAGCTAGTGTTTATGTGTTGCTGCTTCAACACTTTGTATTTTGATTACAATATATAGCAGCAGTGTTTATGTGTACTGTTGATGCTGCTTCAACACTTATTAGCTTGTGCAGTAGTGTTTCTATGTTGCTTTATGATTTGCTGTGGGATTTAGTGTACTGATAGAAATTGTAGAATAGTTGCAGCTTGTTTTTTAGAAAAAAGAAAAGAAAACCATTTGCCACGATTCAACCGTGGCTAATTAATAGTAACTAAATTTTAAAGTATACACAAAATCTAAACTATATTAGCCACAGTTTTTGTGTGGCTAATCAAAATTCATAAATATAATTTATTTTTAAATAGTAAAATTTAGCACTGATATAACTGTGGCTATACATTATATAAACCATGGCTAATGAAATGTTACCACGAGTACTAAAACCGTGGCTAAATTACTCGCGACGCCCATTTTGGGCACAATACTGACTGTGGGCAAGGGGCCGTGGCAAAGGCGTATTAGCCACGGTTTTGGTACCATTTACCCTCGGTTTTACGCATGGCTAAAACGCGTGTTTTTGGTAGTGTATTTAGATGCTGTAATGTCTAAAACAGATCTGACTGTCACCATTTAGCAACTGGTGAGAAAGTTTCTTTGTGATCAAGGCCTTCTAGTTGACTGAAACCCTTTGCAACTGGCCTAGCTTTGAACCTCTCAACCTGGCCATCAGCTTTATACTTGATTTTAAACACCCATTTACAGCCTATAGCATGTTTGCCTGGGGGCAAATCAGCAATATCCCAAGTACCATTGTCTTTAAGAGCTTTAATTTCCTGTTGCATAGCTAGGATACATCTAGGATCCTTGACAGCCTCATGATATGATTGAGGCTCAATCTTAGAGGTGAATGTAGCCAAACAATGTGCATATGCAGGTGATACATAATCATAACTCAAGTAGTTGGAAATGGGATAAGTGCAATGACTGACTACATAATCAGTGAACCATCTAGGAGGAGCCTTGGATCTAAGAGACTGCCTCAAAGGAGGAGGATCTGATGGTAAGTGGGTGGAGAAGGGTCATTAGGGGACAATGTAGGAGCATTAGAAGTGGTAGGAATGATGCTTGTGTCATTAATTGAAATGTCATCAGTAGTGTCTAATACAGGGAAAACAGGATCACTACTAGCAATCATGTTTTTGTAAGGGAATATAAATTCATGGAAAACCACATCTCTGCTAAAAAGAAACCTTTTAGAATGCATGTCATATAGTTTGTAACCTTTTTTTGTAGCTGAGTAACCCATGAACACAGTAGGTAGTGCTCTAGGTGCAAACTTGTCCTTTCTATGAACATTAACTGCATATGCTAAGCAACCAAGGACTTTGAGGTGGTCAAGATCAGGTTTAGTATGAAAGAACATCTGAAAAGGAGATTTATGTTGTAGTACTGATGAGGAAATCCTATTTACGATATGCACAGCTGTGAGTACACAATCACCCCCAAAAGGATATAGGTATAGATGCGTCAAATCTTAATGCTCTAGCTATCTCAAGTATTTATCTATGTCTTCTCTCCACTACCCCTTTTTGTTGGGGGGTATAGACACAAGTAGTTTGATGGACAGTGCCTTTGGTTAGAAGGAATTCATGAACATCAAAATTAATAAACTCTGAGCCATTACCAGTTCTAAGTGCCTTGACAGTAGATCCATATTGAGTATGAACCACGGAGAAATTTTTTTTTAACATCCAACAGGTCTCATCTTTAGAGTGCATCAGAAAAATCCTATCTTGAGAAATCATCTACAATAGTCAAAAAGAACCTCTTGCCATCAACAGTGGGCACTCTATATGGCCCTCATACATCAGCATGTAGTAGATCAAATGTAGTATTAGAATGAGAAGTACTAATAGGAAATGGTTGGTTTGTCTAGCTAAAGGACACACATGACATGTACTGTGGGACTTATCTATTCTGTGATACAGAAACTGATCCAGCTTCTGTATAGCAGCAATAGGCATGTGTCCAAGCCTTCTGTGCCAGATACTAAGTGGAACATTGTTATTAACAACAGCTGAAGCTGACTAAGAACAGTTTATTTGCTGGGATGTATCACCAAACAAGTATAGGCTACCAGATTCCTTACCAATCCCCAATACCTTGCCACTGCAAAGGTCCTGAAATACACATATATCAGCAAAGAAGGCCATCATGCACTGTAATTCCTTTGTGAGTTAGGAAACAGATAGCAAGTTAAACTTGAATCTTAGGAATATACAGAACATCACTAAACTGCTTTGTATCCAATATCTTAACAGATCCTTTATGTGTGATCTCGAATTTCTTGCCATTTAGTAAATGCACATGCTCAACTTTACATAATTCTTGGCACTCATCTAGCAGGCCTAATCTGGATATCATATGGTTGGTTGCTCCTGTGTCTATCACCCAATGCATTTGCTCCAACTGAGATAATAAGGGCAGAATTATACTTGGACTTGAATCAATAGAATTAGATGAACCAGTAAGGATAGTTGATCATTTTCTGTTCCCTTCCCTTCCTTTTGTCATATCTAGTTCTTTCTTGCTTACGGGTTTTGAGATGAGGGTTCTCAGGAAACAGTCTTTCTACTTCTATAGTATTGGTAAGGTCTGCGTACATTCTACCCTCCCTAGACCCCACTTGTGGTATTTTACTGGGTATGTTGTTGTTAGTAAGGATAGTTGATATTGCATGGGCTGCAACTTTTGACTCTTGTCCTTTTTTGATCATCTGCTGAATCTGATAGTATTGTTCAGGTGAAAAAATTGGTGTTATCTGCTCATTTGATGTCTGCTTTGATGATTCCTCAGCTGTATAATTCACTACAGGTTTTGAATAGTGTTGTTGCTGCTTGAATTTTGGCCTGTTACCTTGTGGATTTCTATCTTGCTGGTAGTCTCTCCTCTCATGTTGATATCCCCTATTGTTCTGAAAGTTTCTATCACCAGTTTGGCGCAACAATTTCCTACAAATAGAACTAGTGTGACCTGGCCTTCTACAATAGTTACAGTGCTGATCTGATCTCTTAGGCTTGTAGTTTTTTGTTGGCTTGTTTGTCGTTAAGGCAGTTGCTTCACTAATCTCTAGATCTAGCATTGCACTTGTGAGTGACCTCTGGCTCTCTTCCTGCATAACAAGTGCATATATGCATCATTAAGATCTGACCCTTTGCTCTAGAATAAGAGTCATTCAGTCCTGTAAGAAATTGAAAGATCCTATGTTTCTGAATGTGATCAGTGTAGACTCTTGAGGTATCAAAGTTGCACATTGGAAGAGGAATCAAAGCATCAAATTCATCCCATAGATCAGTAAGCTTGGAGAAAATAAGCTGAAACTATACTATTTCCTTGAGTAAGAAATATTATCTCCTTGTGTAAATGGAAAGTTCTCACACTATTCTCCTTGTCAAAACTTCTCCTTGAGATTGTCCCAAGCTCTCTTCGAATCTGATGCATAAACTATCCCAGTCATTAGCTCCTTCGACATCACATCCATGATCCATGAGAGAACAATAACATTGCATCTTTCCTATCTCTTCAACAAGGCTCTAGTATATGAGGATCTAACACAACTTCCATCAACAAATCCGAGTTTATTCTTGCCGCAAGGCAATCTTCATATACCTACTCCATAGGGCATATTTTTCAGTTCCTGTTAGTTGAATTGCAATCAAGGTGATCCCTGGAGTATCAGTAGGCTGCAAACACAGTGGATCATTGTGATCTATTGTTGAATCACTTCGAGTGGTTGAAGCTTCACTCATTGCAGTTTGTTTCAATTGACTTCAGAACAGAAAACAAGGATATAGCTTTGCGGAATTGCGTGTGACAGATCTAAGCTCTGATACCATGAAAACTCGAGCTAAAAACATCAGCTACCATGGATCTAAAGCTGGAAATGCACATGTAATGAATGAAAGAAAGTTTACAGAGAAGAAGGAAGTTGTATTCATTGTGTGAGTTGTATGTACATCAATTGGTCCACATTTCTTTATATACAAGCTATACTCAACTTGCCTAACTGCACGAATCTCTAACTAACTAATCATTTAGTTAGAACCGCCTAACTGCCACATCACTAGACTCAATAACTGGTACAATAATTTGAATGTAAGAACCATATGTTCTAGTGTTGTTATACATGTTCCTAATGCAATAATGTATCATCAGCTTGCCACGTGTCACTGTTTGTCGTATTCATATAGTCAAGTGTGAAGTTGTGTGCACTCAAGTAGAGAGTGATGTATTGTTAAGGTGGGATTTGATAACTTAGAGCCTGATTACATTGTGCTCTTACTATTGTGTGGAAAAATAAGGGGATCTGAGGGATAAATCTCGATCTCTGACTCTTTACAAGCCATTGTAGTAGAGAAATATTGATATGGTGGGGCTATTGCAGTAGGTTAAGGATTGTTATAGTAGTCCAGTTTTGAATGCAATATAGAGAAGCCCCAAAATCATTTTAATTCTACCATCTTATACGTGATTTTTTAAAGGAAAAATAACATAATGAGGCAAACATATTGTATGTATTTACCTGTAGTTTGAAAAATTTACAAATTACAGCTATAGTTAGGATTTTGTTGTTATAGTTAGGGTTTTGTTGCTATTTTCTCTCTTGCTTGTCTTTTCTCTCTCTGCGATTTTTTGCAGATATACAATTACAAATGTATATTAGTCGCGTATATACAATTATTTTGACAGATATACATAGTTAATTCGACAGATATACATATACAATTTGTCTCTCTCCACTCTTGCTCGCCTATCTCCTCCTTTTTCTTAATCTCGCTTGTCAGATATACAAATATATATATATATATATATATATGTATATTAATTACACATATACAATTATTTGACAGATATACATATACAATTTGATAACTGTATATATATAGTTCGCCCTTCTCCTCACTCTCTCAATATCGCTTGACTCTCTCTTCCTTTCTAGGTCACATAGCTGAGATTGTATTGTGTAATTATATAAAACATAACTATTTGATCATATTAAGTTTCAAGTTTAGATTATTTATGAAAGTTTTCC
>JAOTQR010000109.1:4037758-4047875 GCA_025774065.1 Solanum ossicruentum | reverse complement strand
GGCTAGAAGAAAGAGTATAATGTTCTACTTAACCAATGTGGGATATATTTCATTTCCCACTTCTATACAAATAACAGAAACTAGAGTTCAAATTCCCAGCATAGACAAATAATACTAGGTGATTTTTTTTTTGGCTGCCGATTTTTTTTTTGGCTGCCTAAGTCTTTGTAGAACAATTACCCATTACATGTACTTGTGGGAGGTAACAAGTACCCTTTGGAATAGTCGATGCGTGCAAGCTGGCTTAGAGACCATTGTTTGAAAAAAATAAAAGAACACAATTACAATGAGTTGATTCTCCTATATCATCTACTAAAACCGTCACAAGTGATTTATATAGAGAACTACAGCTGCTACATACTCAATTAGTTCATCCGTGACAACTTTAAGAAGGCTGTGAGGCAGGACTTGAAGTTGAAATCTGGGAACCTAGAGGACATGCAACTGAATTTACATGAATTGTTTGTCGCTTCTCATTCTATGATTCATTGTCTTCTGGCATGGGCAGTTGAGTAGCAATTCCGTCAGTTTGTGCCGTAAGTCTTAAATATTAAAGTTAATAGTGTTGTCATAATTTATACTGCAAGATTAAATGTACCCTGTATACAATACAACCCTGTGAGAGTTTAATAGAAACACATATAATCATATTCTGAATATCTATTTCGTTCAATCTGCCTTGTAGAACATACTTCATAGTACAATATTATTGTAGATTAGTTGAACTTCTTTTCTAGTTTCTTCAATGAGTAGACAAATTGCTCAACTCCGATGGAATCTATTTCTAGTTTGAGTTCTGAACCTCTGACATCTCGTTTAGCCTAGCTGTCGCTGCAAGAGGTGGAACAGAGACAGTAGACACTACAATCAGCGTTGCATCCCTGTTTACATGACAAGAGCGTCAGCATATAAAGATGCACTTAGAATAAGTTGACTTCGACTGGGCATCATCTTTCCTTCATTCACTAGAGCTTTCATAGTGGATATGAAGAAGGTATTCAATAAATCGTGGAGAAAAACAAGGACTCTGAATTACATAAGGGCACTTATGCACCCAAAGGACAAACTTGACCTTCGAAGTAAAAGTTGAGTTTTTTTAAATGCTCTTACGCACTTGATCTTGGACTTCCATATAATTACTGATTCTGTACTGGTTTGCTTTCAGTATGTAGTGGGGCATAGGGGAAAGAGATTACATCAAAAATGGTCAATATTGAGCTCATTGGCTCGACATCAATTGAACCTCAATATGTAAGGTCAAGACCAAATACATAAGCCTATCTAATATGCTTCCTCACCAAATGCATGTGGGAAGGGAGTTGTCATTAGAGCTTTTCAGTTGCTTTTTGGTAATTGGTGGCTTGAAGTAAAATCTATAGTTTGATTTCAAGTTTGGATGGAGGAGCCAGGACTAGACTGAAACAGGTCAGGTAGGTTAGGACTGGATGTAACATAGTTGAAAATGACTTCCACCCAAATATTGCCTTCTACTTGGCACTGTATTGCACATACTTGTGCTGCAGATTCTGTAGAAGATAATAATTTAACCCTTGAATCTATCATCGACGTGTCTTGCTTGGTGTCTAGAGTCTCCTCTGATAAAGTTTGTACATCTCTTGCCATCTTTATTTGACGTGCCATCATCTCTCCATTAAGCTAGCCTCAGCACTTGTAGTTACGGACCCATCTGTGACTGTTTGTGGGTGTTCTTATTAGGTATATGTTGGCGGGGTCATGGAATTGGCCGCTTGATTGAAATCTATCAAGCACATGGGTCTTCAGCACATTGTAATAAGAATCTTCTACCATGTCCGATATATTGTAGTTCTATCATCATCGTGGATCCTACATAAGATTGAATCAGGGATTATTCTATGTTTCTTTAGTGCATGTACTGTGATTTTTGCCTTTTCTCGTGCTGCTAGCTTAAATTATTTTATGTAAAATAGTTGAAAATACCGGTTTGGAGAATATCAAGTCATATGATTTCATTATCCTAATCTTAAATTAAAGTTGCTGATATTAAAAGTTGTCTAGGTACTTTCTCTTAGCGAAGCTTACCATCCTCTTAATTTCTCTGATTAAAAAGACAGAATTCGATCTACTTGCAGGTAGAAAATGTAAGAACATACTACAAAATGTAGGAAAACTAATGGAAGATTTGGCCCTTGTGTTATTAGATGTATTTGATACTGTGATGATTGACTATTGTTGCAAGAGCAGTCCCTTCAATGATGAGCCACCACCTCTAATTTACATGTACATCTTGTGACACCCTCCCACTTGCAGGAGCACTAAAATCTTGCAGGAGTCCTTAGAAGAAGTCAATGGGGTATACTTTTTTCCTTGCTCCTTAATGGTCTACTGTTGAAAAAAAAAAAGGTATTACTAATACTCGTCTTTCTTTTCATCTTTTGGTTGGTTTATTCAACTAGTCGTAGTGTCAAATTCTAAATTTGCAACTTGTGTTTTGGACATGTGACCAGAATGAAAAGCCTGCAGACTATGATATATGGAAAGTGATTCGCATGCTTCCAAAGCCGTATTCATATTTCATTTGCGGTGCATTTGTCCTTCCAAAGTAAGTGCTTATTATTAGTGACCTCCTTTTTCCCTGATTACGCAGAAAAACATGGTCATATACCTCTTGATTCAGTGTTTATTTTGGAGTAATTGCTTGCTGGGAAACAACTAAACTCGTATCTTGATCAAACACTAGCAAATGCGAAACATTTAGGGGAGTTTCTGATGTCAAAACAGAAAATGACAATATTGGAATTACTGGCCATCTCGCTACTAATAATTTTTAATCTGTCTTCCTAAATGTTTGCATCTTTTCTTTTGGTACACATTCAGGGATACAAAAAAGAAAAAAAGTTAAAAGACTCTTTGAACCTAATTCAATCTTAAAGCTAATTGTGAGGATTCTCCAAGACAACATAAAAATATTAGAAAGAAGTAGTTGGATATTTTAGAGAACAAGAAAATGCTTAGAAACAGTGATTATCCAAAGTTAAGGTGCCACTTGCCAGTGTTATGACAACTACAGACTTCTAAGAATATTCAAATGCAATAGATTCGTGAAATTTTTTATGGAAAGAGGAAAAGTTTGCCTAGTTTTAATGTTTGACTGATGTTTTGTGACAAATGAAACTTACAATTCACAGAGGTAAAATTGATCTGTCTTTTCATCAGATTTTCATATGAATCATCAAAACACCAAAAGTACAATGTACATATACATACTACTACTGTTGAACTAAAAGTATTCTGCCACAGGATTAGCATCAACATGTGAAAGAAAAGCAGTTAAACTGTTAGTTGCCTTTCAAGAGTTGGCAAAGAACTTTTTTTTTCCTAAATGTCTAATGGGCTATGATAGACATCCATCTTATCAATAACAAGACAAGTCCACCATCCACTACCACTACCACTACCACCACCATTTGGTAAAAGAACCATTCTTTCTTCTTCCTCTTACTATCCTTCAGTTTTGGTCAATGTCATGATTATGGTGAAGCTCTCAACAAAAATCTTCAGGCAGAATCTCCACAGTAGTAACCACATAGAAGACCAAAAACTATAAAATATGTAATTATATAGATTCTTGAATGCAACCACCCATATCGTGTGTATATATATTCTTCCATTTGGGCTTTTGCTTACGTCAGCTATAATCTGATGGGCCCACATCACAAACCCAACACCCTGAAGTCTTTTTCAAAAGTTCCACCTCCAATATTTCATATACTTCTTTCCATTCCCCCTGGACTTGGAATAGGTGTTAAAAGTTTTATGATATACACCACCTTTTTTTAGAGGGAGAAAGTTGCCAGAAAATCTGGGATTTTTTCCCTTTTTGGATTTTCTTTTCCTATATTTCCAAGAATATTAGAAAAAAATTAAATAAAATTACAAGTGCCTGTAATAGTCAATCCTGGCTGTCAAATCTACAGATCTTATCCCTGGTGATATTTCATCTGGTTGACATCTCTTGAGAAGTTCATATCCTGTTACAACCATACAGTATAATTATTAACAATCCCGTCATCATAGAGGTTTGAGCATTCAAAAAGTCTATACATACAAATAAATAAAAAGGATTCATAAAATAATATATACCAGCAGTGGACCACTTTGTTACGTATTTGGCGATAGCGATAGCACAGTTACGTGACACTTTTTAGACTTTAAAATTCAAATAAGTTTGTTTTTATATAATTTTTTAATATTTTAAATTGATAATTATTGTAACTAATATTATTTTTTATATAAATTTTGAATAGATACATTATATTTTAAAAAATTTAAAAATATCATATCTAGGGTCAAAATTATTTGATTGTCATGTTAAACAAATTGGGACAGGAGTAATACTTCACATTTTAAGTCAAGAATAAGCACGTCAGTAATTTGTTTTATTTTAAAAAAGGTTGGGAGTATCATTATTTTGAATCTTGAAAGCATCATTAAAAGTAGGTTATATTATAAATTAAGCTTTGCTGTCTTTATCAGAAGCAAGACATGTGTTTCATATTTGATTCCAAACAATGTCACTACTTCTGTTGATTTTTGGACACCTCTAATAGATAAAGGACAATTTGACTTAAATAACGAATTGTCACTTTCTAAACTAAAAAAATAATGGAGATTATATTGAGCTAGTCCTAAGCCATTATCTTTAGAAACTTACTAGATGTAGTTTTTTCTGTTTAAGCCTAACTTTGAAAGTAAGGGTCTGAAAGTCTTCAACCCTAAAAAGATGGGATATGGAAAGGAATGTACAGTGTTGAGATTCAATCAATCACAAAAAAGTAGTGTGTATTGTCACTATCCAAGCTAAAATGGTCCATAGCAAAGTAGCTTAAGTCTTTGATATGTTTGGTGTTATTTCAAGATATTCTTGAATGGCAAAGAGTTTGGTTTGGTTGTAAATTGGTAGAGATTCTTGGTGGTGACTACCAAGGTTGACTATATAACATGTTATGTTTAGTTTTAATTAAAAGCGTGTCTGGCCAAAAGGCTATTCATCTTGATCCTCTTTTCTATCTGAACTAAATAAATATCATATCATTAGGTACATTGTAGTTTGCTGCCTTTCCAAATTTTCAAATTACAGCTATAGGAGCCTGGACCACATACAATACCCCTACCCCAAATAAAATAAAAAGGAGGGAAAAACCAAGTAGGTCACATGAAATGGTTGACATGATAACATACTATAATTACTGTATTAAAAGGCATGCCTGTCTTAGCCCCAGGTATTCTCATTTCACACGACTCAACAGGTGTAACAAAAGGAGGAAAAGAGGAAAAAAAAGAACAAGAACAAAAACTTTTGTTTGAAGACTAGAAAAAGAAGATGAGTAAAGAAAGAAAAATTAAAAAAATTCCCCCCACAAGTTTGATCTTTAATTTTTTTTTAACTGAAAAAAAACCATATACCAAATCGCTTAAACTGAAATTTAATGTGCCAGTAAAACTTTTAGCCTTATAAGTCTTCTTTCCCCAATATAATATAGTGAAAATGACAATACTGAAGATACGTAGTTCACGTAAATTAACTATTCGATGAACTTGGCTTCTTGAAGCATATTTTTCACAAAAAATAAAAGAGCAATTTTTAAAGTATTTTGTGCAAATTGTATATTTAGTTTTTTTTCCTCCTTAATAAAATCTACAGATATCTTTGGTGAAGCTTTTTTTCATGAGAGATAATTTGGTTGGGGAGCTAAGCTAGTTAACATAAAATTCCAAAAATGCTTACATGTTTTTTTTCAACTACTAGTAGTAAATAGAAAATTTGGGTGCTTCCAGAAAAGAACATTACTTGTTCAACTAGACTACTTAATACAAGCATAAGATTTTGTTGTTTTCCTTGACTGGATTTTACTATGACCTTTTTCTGGCTTAACTAATGCACTTGTTAGGCATATACTAGTTTTAGAATTAAATACTATTTTTATAACTAGCTAGGTTAACTGTAGAGATTTGTATGTACCTGTCTCGGTAAATGAAACAGGAAAATCATAGTTGGAGATTGGGACTAGTCACATCTTTAACCATATTTTAATGAATTAATCTAAAAAGTAAAGGCAAGTTACAAAAAGGGGAAAAAAAAACTTTTCATTGATAAAATAAAGAGTTATGTATTACCGTGTGATTGTGATGGTAATTATTATTATAAGAAGAGGTAGCAGCTGGAATCGCAACATGAGGCTTTGAATACTGGAATTGATATTGATAATAGCGTTGGCTGGCTTGACCTTGACCCTGATCATGGTGGTGGCTCGATGCAGAAGAGCCATCGTCATTTGGGATCAAGCGTGGCTCGGACCACGATGACTCATTGGCTTCGCATTCCAAGTTAACTCCAAACAACCTCACGTGTCTTCTTGTGTTATTATTCACACTTGCTGTTGTTTGGTTCCGCACTGCTCCTCCTCCTATATTTATGTCACAAACAAATTAAAATACACAGTATTTTATCAAGGAAATCCCTTTAATTAATCATTACTCCTAAAATTCCTGCTCCTACTAGCTACGTTATAAAATGCAAGGATTAGGAAAAATATATATAATCCAACTAGCTAGCTAATCAGAAAGTTAAGTGGCAGAATAGTCATGATCCATTAAGATTCGGCTGTTCGTTGCTCTGACTTTTTTTTATAGGAAAAAATATGAGCATTTGCAAGCATATCTAAATAACCCATACAAGTGACAATAGCAGTATTTGTTCATATATGCAGGTAGGTAGCTAGTAACCTCTCCCACTTGTTATAATAAAATAGCTAGTAATGTCATCATCTTTGTTAGAAACCTACAAAACAAACTTTCTGCAATGTGACAAAATATACAACTCTTTGCAACATGTATGTCCACTAAGAAAGTGATTCTCTCTAATACCATCTAATACCCCACCTAATTAGTTAACACGTAATTGAACCTATTTTACACATTAAAAATAAATTAAATTTTCTGCATTCTTCTTCTTCTTTTTTTTTGGGCCATTTATCACAAAAATAATATCCTCAATTCTAAAGTTAATCATCTCCAATGTATTTGGAAAGTGTACTACTGATTTCCACACAAATCTAATCTGTCAGTAAAGACATAGAAAGGTGCAGAAACTAAGTGACTTGTGTTTATAGTTAAAAAAATTTATAAATATATTAAATTAGTGAGTAGTAGTTGATAATTAAAAACAAAAAGGAGAAGATAGGGTTTGTACATGTGAAGAAAATGATACCTGCATGAAGACAGTCAGGTTGGTATGGAATACCTGCACCTGGATAAGTATGCCCACCGTAGTATACCTGGGCCCATCCACCTCCACCACCTATATGTGGAGGTGGAGCCACCGCTGCAGTGCTGCTGTCTTGCAGCGCTACAGCAGCTACAGAGGCAGTATTCCTCCGCCTCCACCCAATAAATAACCGGTCGGCGTCTGAACGGTGTCGGTCAAACAAAACAATATCACCGGCGTCGAGGCGTTTTTCCTTGACGAAACGGCTCCAACCTTTGGTCAATACATAGCTCTGGCTGCTGTTCCAGTAAGAATATCGAAATCGCCATGATTTTCCTGACTCGTCCTCGAAACTCAGTAACAATCCCTTTTCAGTATTCGCCTCATTATTATTATTGTTATTGTTACCGCCGTTGAGAGGAAAATACTTCTCAGCGTGCTGTTTGGGGATGACTAACCTGTTGAGCTTCCCCACATCACTCGGGGTTAGTGGTTTCTCGAACAAATGCTCTCTTGGAATTTCTTCCAAGTTGTCTTCAGCTTGTCCTATTTGTTCCTCATCATCTTCGTTAATAGTACTGCTGCTCATGTTGTTGTTAAGGTTAAATGCAAACATATTACTGTTGCTCGTTGTTTCAGGCCAAAAAGCTGAATTAGGGGATGAGGATTGTTGTTGTTGTTTAGTCCACCACAATGTTTCTGAAGAAATATGGTTTATGGACATTTCTCACAACACAGAAGGGAGGTAAAGACTAAGGAGAGAGTAGATTTTTTGCCAAAGTGATGTAGAAAAAGGAAGGTATTTAAGGTGGGGAGGGGCAGGTAGATAGAGATGTAAGTACGAGAGTACTTTACTTTAAGGTATTTGCGTGATAAGAAGAAGAAAAATCAATCATTATATTCAGTGCAATTTACTAGGCAGCTGCCAAGTACATCACATACCTTGTCTCTTTATATAGTTTAGTAAGTAATTAAACTTGCACTACTAATATTCATTTACCCACCATCTTAAAAACACACGTACATACGTATTCCTTTTCCTTCATTTTTATTTGTCGAGTTCCAATTTGGCACGTCTTTTTCATGTCAATAATTATTATAAACATTTTCTTAAGTATAATTTTTTTCATATTGTTTAAAATTACTTTTTTTATAACTATTTTGGAGTTAAAGGTATTAATAAAATATCTCCAAGAGCTAATATAAAATATAAAATTCTCATATATTCTATCCTTCTCATACTCAGTTGAAAATTTTAATTTGTAAACTCAATTTTATTTTATTTTTGTCGAAATTAATTAAGTGTTCATGTAGATCCCATTGAACTGATTCAAATATTTCCCCTCCAATTATGTACTAGAATCAATATGTAAGACTCACGGGATTATTGACCTTATTTTCTTGTGAGAGAATAATGAGTGAAGGGAGCAAAATATAAAGATAACTGCCCTGGTGGGACTGAAATTGGCAGAAGATGTATCTTCATATGAATATTATTTCTATGTAATGTAAATGTAAAATAGTTAGATGAGTATAATTGTACAAAACACAGGCCATGTTACTGTGTTTGCTGGCTGGCTAAGTTCTTTGTGCTTAAACCAAACAAACAGATCATGAAGTGAGAAGGCCCACACATCTGACACCATACTACTTCCCTACTATAGACCTCTAGGGGTGGGTGGACAAACCTGCAAAATTTATATTATCTGTCTTTTGGTATTTTGAAATAAATTCAATTTTTCTTGGGAATATGATTTGCATATCATGTTAAATAAATATCTAAAGGAATAAATTATCGATTCATGTTATGCATAGCTTAGTAATCAATGAACTAGGCGAAAATCATGAGTTCTCGGGTTCAAATTCTAAACACAATAACATATTCAGTAGAATTCTATACGTGGGGCATGTGGAAGATAAAATGTACGCAGACCTTAGCACTACCTCATAGAGATAGAGAAATTGTTTTCAGAAAATTTTTGTCTCAAAATCAAGTTCGAATTATAACAAAAATTTAAAGAAAATATTAAGCCTGACGCTCGTATGATAAGTTTTTATTAGTACCTGATGTCTCAGATATATAGTAGTATTTTCACAGTAATAGGACCACCTAAAACAATTGTCATACCAAAAATTAGGGAAGTATTACTTACTGGTGAATTCATTAATCTCTGTTATAAAATGTTGTAATTGATTAAATCATTGTGCCTGTCTGATTACTGGCTACTTTGGTTCCATTTAATCGTTAATTATGTGATTTGAGTAGGCTATTATCACGAATAATATATATACACTCACTTATATACTATTCTTTGTTTTTGGAGTAAATGCAAAATTGAAAAATAAACATGCTATATATGGTCCCCGTTATTTATTTCAACACGGTTTTTTAACATTAGGAGTTTGAAAGGTAGATAGTATTAATTAATTTAGGATAAAAAAATATAGAGTCACGTGCATGACAGCAACATTATTGATGTTTCGCCATTCCCAGTTTCATTTTATGATGATCAATGAAGGTGCTGAGTCAGAACTTTTAACTATAATAACAACAACAATATATCCATCTCACAAGTGGGGTTTGGGAAGGGCAGATTATACGCAAACCTTACCACTACCTCATAGAGGTAGAGAGGCTGTTTCCTAAAACCCTCAGCTCAAAACCCAAAAGCAGAAAGACTAGATATGACAACCTGCAATGTAAGGTAAGACAATGCAACTAACAATAAGTACCCATAACAGTAAGTCACTATGATACAAACTAGCTCACCTGCGCCAAATAATAACAAGAAAAAGTAATAATAATAATAAGAAGAATAATACAAATGCCAATAGTAATAAGAAGTAGACAACCGCCGAGAGGAATGGGAA
>JAOTQR010000109.1:4019896-4036599 GCA_025774065.1 Solanum ossicruentum | reverse complement strand
GGAATAGGAAGAAGAACTTAGCCTGCTACTCTAATTCGAGACCTCCACATCCTTCTATCTAAGGTCATGTCCTCAGTAAGGTTCAGTTTCGCAACTTTTAACTATATAAATTTAAATTTTAAAATAATAATAATTAAGCTATTACTATAATATATTTAATAATTAATTATAAATATATAAAATTATTAAATTTAAATATATTCTTACTCCTGCTAACTCCACGTCCGTGAGGATTAGGATGGGGCATGAAGAAAACAAAAGAGGAGGTGGGGGAAAAAAGAAATTAAAGAGAGAAAATGAGGAAGATATATGAGATAAGATTTGTCCAATGAGAATAGAAAGGAGAAAGAAACCGCCTTTTCCTTTTTAGACTTCGTGTTTCAATTCTCTCCTCTCATTTCCTTTCTCACGTTAATCACAACTACTAATTATTTGAATTTAGATTTGGATTTTTGACTTCTCTCTCCTATCTCTTTCTTTAAAAATAATATTTAATTTTTAACTTTTATACAACTCAATTATTTGATTGCCATCAAAATTTGTAGACGAATAAAAATGTTGATATAGATTCCAAGATACTTGTATGGTACATTTATTTAAGGGGAAAACTTCATAAACAGGAAATCTAGACATTAACTAAAATAATTTTTGATACAGAGGATTTTGCAAAATTTTGACTCTCAAATTAAAGCACGTCGTCGATGGTCATCATTTACTAAATAATTATATAGCAAGGGATCGAATCTATAGATTTCATGTTTTTTGTATTTGAAATAGTCTACCCTTTTTGTATGCTTGTGACAATGTTGGTCTAGCATTTAATTATTACTATAATATTTTATAATAGCGGTTAGAAATAGATTAACTTTTTGGAGTTCAAAATTCAACTAACTGTATATATGTATGTGTGTTTAACGATGATCAGCTTTCATGTAAGATTAGTTTATACATCTTTCCTTTTCCATTGCGGTTTTCTGATGAATACAAATCAAGAAGGGGAACTTCTCTTTTTTTTTCCTTGACCAAAATTTAGGATATACTTTACTTGTTTAAGACAAATCCCACCTCATTTTTCCAGGTAGATTCAGACACCCTTGAAAAGGTACGTACATAAGAGTAGTTGTTTAATAAGTTGATGTCGGGAACACACAAAAAAAAATAAAAAGTTGTATAATTGAGGTTGTTGGGAAGCTTTGTTACATATCTATATATACGTGCATGTCCCTCAAATCTCAATACAAACAATCTGGTGTCATCTTATAATCATCAAACATATCTCACATGCTCCTTCCATTCTCTTTTATTTTATTATTCAAAAGATGAAGTCCAAAACCACCTTCTATCAACTTTGGCTCCAATTCACGAGCAATATTAATATTTATATATACAAACAACCACTACCAAAGTATATCGTTAAACATATCAAGGGTGTTTAATTAATTATGTCAATCCTGCATAAATCAAAACTAATGATACTTGTGAACACATAATCCTCCAGCTGATTATTTTTTAAAAGATTTTCTCTGTTCATGGTTAGTTATATGATCGATAATATGTACGCATCAAAGAATTAAGTACTTATCATCATACTTAATTAATTAAAGAAGTATACTTATGAAAGAACAACTTCACGGATGTGGAGTGAGAAAAGAACAAAGTTCTAAAAAATTATTATTGCTTCTTAATCAATCAAATAAATCTTTTTGAGAGTCCAACATTTGTTGAAAAACAACATTCTTACATGCATATTATGATATGGTTATTTGTTATATCTAGATTTGCTATACTTGAATCAAAAGCTTTTTGAAAATATTCTCTCTATTTTGATGGAATAATGATAAAAGATTTGTGTATATTTGACCTTCTTCAGATTTTCTTTTGTAGAATTTCAATGGCCGTATATTGTTGTGCATGCATATTATTATTATAATAGTATTCATGTTTGGTCATGGAATACTTTTCAAGTAAATCGAAATTTTATCGTTAGGTGAGGAATCTAGCATGTTGTTGAGAAGATTGTTATTTAATACTGTTGCTACATTATCTTCAATAAAATATATAATTGTCCAAATGAGGTGGAACAAGACAATATCATGAGATATTTGGGAAAGTGGCGACTACTCTGAAGAGGTGAGGTGATAACAAGAAATAAATAAAATACTTCCAAATCTGGACTTGTCCAATTTCCAAGCGAGAAGACTTATCTGGTGGGGGGTATATACCAATATCTGTCACACTTACTTACTCAACCTATAATTATATAACAGCATAATAATAATAGTATTAGTACCAAATAAAATAATAAAATAACGATAATAATAATAATGTCTTGGAGAATTTAAAATGCAGTCAGTACACGTGAAATAATAATGACCAAGTCTTTCTCTTGCGAGTTGGCATGATGAGTGAGGCATTTTATTAATTCATTAATTAAAAAAAAAAGAATCAATTGCATCTTAAAATAATTGAAGTATAATATTGGATTGTATCAGTGCAATGTAACATATATCTGCCTAAAGATTATCTTAGACCAAGAACAATGAATCATAATCTAAAGCTGGTTGATACGCATCTTCCATTTTAATTAATGACTAATTATAATGATTAAAATAAAGGAGAACCGTCGGGGAACTATATTTAATTGAGCTCATAATTGTTTGATGTAAATACAATTTGGTAGGTCTGCAATTATATTTCTAAGTACTATGATTATATACTAATAGCAACTTACATGTGTTTCATCGAAATAAGAAATCAAGCTTTAAGTCAAAAAGTGTGCTCTTTGGGTCATTAAAAGCCATATAAATAAATAATTAAATACTAAATCGTAATTAAAGGAAGGTTTCGTCGAGATTAGAACCTTAAGTATCAGATGCTACTTCTTGTCTCTCAAAGCAAGGTCCAAATTCACTTTATTTGGAAAAATAAAATTTTAAGTAGTCGATAATTTTAATCACGTAGCAATATCATCCTGAGAAAATAGTGATGATTGCCATGAATATTACTCTGGATGATATGTATAAAGTCTTAGCTATTAGTATATCTATTAGTAGAGGGGCGTAAAAAGTGCACATCAAATATTAACTTGTCACTTCTAAGTTAGGTGGTTCATTAGCTATCAAAACATATTCCTTTTATGAAAACATTAATACAACTAATCATTATTCTGACTAGGAATGTGCAAGGACAAATGCTCTACCCTGGATCACTATTAATATGGCTCAACCATAGTATCAATATATAATTATTGTTAATACAATATATGCACAAGTCCATAAAAAATTCTAGTAGTCTGATTTTGCCATTGCTTTCAAAAAGGTTCACTAATTAAAACACTATCAAAGGTGGACCTTTTAACTTATTTAAAAGTGACCAGTTCACACTGATCAATCATGAAGCTAAGCCGTTATTCTGGACTCTTACAAATTTAGGTATATATATATCTACCAAAATACTTAGCTTTGTGAAAAATATCTTTTTGACCAAATATGACATGTTTGATTGATACATACTAATCCATATTTGGTGCAGAAGGAAAACATGATTTTGATGAACTACAAAGACTTGATCATCATCAATATCTCAATCCTAAGAAGTTGGGTCAGTTATTCAATACACCTTCTCATTTTATCTTTGATATATGTGTATTATTTGAGCAAAGATCATAAATCGTCTCATAATCAGCAATATTAATTGTTTAAAAAAAGAATTTTTTGAAAGATTAAAGGGATAATATGAGTTCATCAATATACACAAACTTGATTTAAAAATTATTGCATCGGTTGTTTACTAAATTTAGTGATGGAAGATATAAAGAGTTTTTATACTATAAAAGTTTAAAAAAAGTCTACGAAATGAGGCAAGTACTTTGTTCTAGAAGTCTCAATTAGGACCCTACATGCATACTGTCACAAATGAATACCCCTTTAATTAATTAAAAAGCATTCAAGACCACGCCTAACAATTTACAACAACTCCATACCCTACTTTTTATGAGCTAGTAGGAGGAAGATTAAATATGGCGGAATCAAGATTTTCACAAGAAAATACATAAAATAAATTAAGAGGATTCAATCTCTACTATATATATATATATATATATATATGTGTATGTGTATGCGCGCGCGCGCGCATATGATTTTTTTTTGGGGGGGTTGCAAATTGATGTTGGAAATAACCATATTATTTTCCTAAAAAGATATTATTTAAACCCGTCACCCCGTACTTTAGCTAGCGACGTTACAATGCCAATACTATTTGAGTTTTGGAAGAGTATAAATGTGTGAGATGGATGTTATCTTCTTACACCAATTAAATGCTGATATTGTTAGGCAAATAAACGTAAGCCATTTTTTGACTTAGCATGATGTTTGAGGGAAAAAATGGTCTAAAATAATTCTGAAATATTTATGTGACTAAAAATTATTTCATTAAAGATAAAAATGAATTTTTAAAGTTAAGGTAATATTCTTTTTTGGGAAGAATTAAAAAGAAAAGAGTATCCGATAAAATGGGAGAAAGAAAATATATATATGTATGCAGGTGTGTGTATATATAATATATATGTATACACACACTTGAAAGAAGTAAATCTCACAATGATGTAGGGTATCTAGGCACGTAATCCAGCCAGTCAATAATGAAAGAAGATACAATTTTGTTTGCAGCAGAAGTGATTTTGTAGCAGAAGTAATTAATATGCATATATTGTATTATTGTGGGCAATCATTTATGTTGGTACCCCAAAAATAAAAAAAGATATATGTAGAGAAGCAACCACGTCTTCTCTTTTTCTGGCTAGCTGTTTGGCCAATGGTCCCAATTCCTTTAAAAAATACTCTTACTTTTTTTTAGGCATCAAATGATGTGATGCAATATTTAAAAAAATAAAGATAAATTTCTTATGTTGTGATATAAAATAATTTTTAAATATTTATATAATTATAAATTATTTTATAGATAAAAATAATAATGGAAAATCAAATTCATGCTCTTTTGAAGCAAATTATTTATATTCATATAGCCTTTTATATTTATACTCCTTACTTAATTATAATTAATAATCCTCCCCCCGTCCTATATGACACTGATACAATATCAATATATCAATAGAGTATCACATAGGATTACCATCAGTTTTATATGATACCAATATAATATCAATATATTAATTGATGAGTTTCATAGCATGATAGGGCTTGGTCATGTGAACAAAGGAAGGGGCATTGGGGTAAAAACTTCGGGTCTAAGTATGATTTGGGTGAATAGATTAGGGTAGGTCTAATTTGGGTAAATATTTAGTCAAATGAATCTAGTTTGGGTAGTTGTTCTAAAAAAAATATTTTTAAAATTTGATAAAAATATGACTATCTGAATTAACTCAGCCTCAAAAGATAGTTAGTGAAGAAGGGAGAATTGTTCAAATGCATATAAATAGATTGCTAGTCCAGCGAGTAAGTAGGACTATTTTAATCTAGTCTAACAAAGTGAAATTATTTCTATATATAATAAAATGATTTTTCTTATGGAATAAAAAAATAGGAATTTTTGGTATTTTTAATCTAGAAAAAGCGTGCTGCATGGATCGGGGAATTGGAGGCCCACTTATCCAGGGGCCCACACAAACCCCCAGGCCTGCTTTTAGTCATAATCTTCTTTTGCTGCCACCGCCCATTTCTCTCTCATTTTTCTCACACTTTTTGTACCACCATGTGTCTTAATTATATCATGAATATCCTATTTTGATATTAAAAAAATTCGATTAATTCATATCAATTTAATTAACTGACTTTCACATTCAAAATATTGGACTTACAATGTAATTCAAATCCAAATTGTATTTCAAACATTTACTTACAATTCTATTCTTTTTATAGTTTATTTTTAACATATGACAGAATTAATGTGTTTAGAGCTAGGTAGACTAGAGACAAATGGTAAAAATATAATGAGATGAGAATAGTTAGAGTATATTATAATGTATAGTTGTTATCCTCAAGGGTGGTCCTAATTTATTAATTACGATCCAATTAATTTCTGGAGAAAATTTATTTATTTCCCTTCTGTCAAATTCTATTGTATTCCTATTAATCTTGAAATGACACAAAAATACGTATCAAGTCAAAAAATATATATGTACACATTTATTTGTAGTTGCACCAACCTTTAGTTATTTCCAAGTCCTGGCTTAACCCACCACTACCTGTATAGTTGGATGGCATATATATATATGTCCCATTTTCCCTATTATTGTTAATTATAATATAATAATAGAACCAAAGTATATATAGTATTATTTTCTGACGTATATTATTATCAACTTTTTCAAAATAATATACTCTAAAGAAGTAAACGAAGACCTGGGAATAATAGTCGTCCGCAGGTGTCTTATCCCAATAAATTATTTGTCTGTTAGTACTTGATACAACAAAGACATTATTAATAGTGACATGATTCATATGAAAACAGTTAAATTACTGTTACTTTTTCACTCCCTAGACTTGGTCCAACTTAATAAATTACATGTCGCTAAAATTATTATAATGTAAAGGGTCTACAAGATGTCAAATTGACACGTCTCTAGTTTTGGACTTTATTTTCTTCTCATATATATAAAATATATTTATAGGTCAAACAAATCGCAGAAATTTGTCACCGACTAAATTGGAAAATAAAAATTGAGATTGGAGAATCATGAGGCATAAAAACAACCTGTCACATTCTTTCTATGCCTAACTTTGAATGGAAAATGAAACTGATTGTCCATTTCATTAAATTTCTACTTTGGTCTAAACCATGTATATATTCCTCTTAAGTTAAGCTTCTATATGTTTCTCCTCTCTTGGAATAATTAGGCAGTGACTTTCAGTTATAGTCAATTAGCAATCAATAGAAAAGTCATCAATCAACATGAATAAGACCCTAGGATCGATTTTTCATCAGTCAACATGAATAAGACCGTTTTAAAATGTAATGCTTAATTAAATAGGATAAGAAAGTTAAGGAGCAGACTTAAGTTTGGTTGATAGTTGTTCCGGTCTTTGTTAGTTCGATGAATTTAAGGAGCTAGCTTTAGCTTAGTGTCAATGGCATGAGTACACCTGAAAGGGTGCAATCTTTACTATTAGTAAGGATTTTGATGGCATATCAACCCAATTTAAATAGGTTGAGTTAATAAATGTAATCCATTCAAATTTCAATGGATTGAACGGATTGGAAAAGCTAGGTTTAATTTTGTTATTCCTATTTACTAAGGACATTCATGTAATTTAAACAAACTATATGGGGATGATATAGATTATTTCAGGACCTTTTCATTTCCCAAAATTACAATCAGAAGAGTGTACCAATCCTTATTATTACATTCTTCGTTCCATTTTAATTGAATTTGTAAGTCAATGCACATATATTAAGAAAATCATTCAAAGACAAAATTTTAATTATACTTTCCACTATTACTCTTTATAGAGTCATAAATATGTAGTATAATTTGTCTCCTCGAAAAAAGAAAACTTCAATAAATGAAAGGTTAAATATGGAAAAAGTGTCAAATATTTATCTTGAACTTTGAACAGTTTAACTATTTTGAACCTTGAAAAAATCTAAAAAATTCAATTAATTTGGGATCGAGGAAGTGTTTGATCAAAATTTAGTGAAACTGATATTGGGCCATATTCCATCTGTCCTAATTAACACAACTTTCCAAAAGGAATTGAAGATTCAGTGGCTCGCGCAATGTGATAACTGGTAAGGCCCAATTTGGTAGTATACTCTTGCAACGCATACATGTATATATTTTTCTTTATTTCTTTGATATTCTTTTTTTACAAGCACTTTCTGAAGATATTATTCAAGATAACAAAAAATTATTTCAAGTCTTGCTTAGGGACCTGGTTCTTGAAGTGTCACTAAATATAATTAGCCCAAGAACCAGGTTCCTCTCTATCACTAGAGATAACTTCACAGACCAAAGAGTAAAACCAAAACAATATGTATGTCTGTAATTTTTATTGAACATTTGAGAATGACTTCATTAGTAAATTTCAGTTAAAGATTGATAGTATTGATAGAGCCAATTTGATATGATATCGACCTCTCTTTTCCTCACTTGTTGGAGCCATTCTGGATCTTCTTTGCTTGACCATCTAAGGTCCACATGATGTGCACCTACAATTCATTTAAACACAAGTTATTATAAATATAGATATGAATATTAACAACGTTACGTTACGTTAATGGATCTTACTAACCTTCTTGTGCGACTATAGCAACTATGCTCTTAGATATATCCTTAAGCACACTGTCCCCCAAAAAACAAAAAACTTGTGAATGGTAAATAAAGGTTTTTTTTTTTGTCTTTATTTTGACATGAAGTCTCATATGAAATAACAGAAAGTATAAGTTTAACATTCTTTTTCCACTGGACGAGACCGGATCCATTGAAGGAAATTTCAAATTGTCGAAAATGGAATGGCTAATATAAATTAAAGAGCTAGAGAAGTGGCCTACCCTCCACCACTCCATGGATCTCTTAGCCCATTAAAGAAGATGATGTTGCTTCCAAACCTCCTTAGTACCTTTTCAATATTCTGAAAACCAATAGAATATATATTTGATTGATTATAATTTAATTATTGTTGGGCTGGGCTATATTTATACTATACTTACATATCCACCAAATTCTGTAGTTACCCAATTTGGTCTGGGTTCAACCCCAAAAATAGTTTTGCAAAATCGAGCCCTTTCATTGTAATCCCACTCAGAGGGTGAAAATATACTCTCTTTGTTGTTCCCATCTGTAGGCATTACCATCTCCGTGCATGCCTGCCAGTATTACTAAAGTAAGTATATATTCACTAAAAGAGAATCAGTAATTTTATAATACCTGCCAAGTCCATCCAGCAAGGCCATGAGGATCGGAATCATCGTTGAGATTGAAACAAGTGGCATTTCCAGTGTAGTTGTAATAAATGTTAGCAGCCCTATAAATTTTCTCAAACGTCTCCTTTCCACTCTTTGGATCATCAATTGCCTTGCACATCTACGTTATTATTATTATTACAAAGTTCCGAATATATTTTAATTACTTAATAGGAAAGAGAAAAGTTGAAAACCACAACTCCACAACCATATAATAAATATATATCTTTTTCCTACTGTACCTACTACTAATGTTTCCTTTTAGCAATATTAATACTTTACAGTACGTGACATAAAAATTAAAAAACAAAAAAAGTACCTCTTTGACTGGATAGGCTGGCAATGGATTAAGAAAATTGGAAGGAGTTGGATAATCAGTCATGGCTGTGTAGATAAAGGCTGTTGAGAGCCAATTTTCAAGAGAACCTTGACTGATATAATTCCTATAAATAATTTAAAACAATCTTATTAATTAATTAGTAGTATTATTTTCCATACTGAATGGTGATTAAAATATTCACCTTACTCTAGTTTTACAGATAAACACCATCACTATGTCATTTAATAATACTTATTACTCCCTTTTATATATGTAACACCGTTTGACTTGGTACAATATTTAAAAAATAAAATATTCTTAAAATTTATGGTTTAAAATAATTTTTAATATTTGCATAGTTGTAAATAATTTCATTAAGGGTAAAAGTGAAAAATATTGCTAATTATAGTAAGGTCATATTATTTTTTGAACGAATTAAAATGAGATAGAGGGAATAATATTTGAAGTCCACCTTATATGAATTATAATTCTTACTTGCATATTCTGAATGACTTTCTGAGTTTCTCCAATCCACCGGTTGTTTTAGCCGTATCTTCAATTTGTTTCCATGATCCTTTAATAACCTTGTAACAATTCTCACTTTCACCCTGTTTTTTTTTTCAAATATATACAATTAATCAAGGAAAAAAAACAGAAAAGAAAATGTTATAGTTCAGAGGGGTTTGTTTGTTATTTGATGGTTTGGGTTATTCTGAAGTACGGTAAATACAATTCAATCATAAGAAATTACTTTCTCCGTGAGATATTAACTTAATTTGTAAGACAACACATATTTAATGACATAGTTTATATCATACTTTCTATACTTTCTGCTATTAGCCTTAATGAAATCATAAATGTTGTTTTGTAAGTAGTGTAATTTTTCTCCTAGAAAATATAAAATTTCAATAAATAAAAGAACAAATATGAAAAAGTTTCAAACATTTATCTTGAATTTTCAACAATTTAACTATTTTGAACAATAACAAAAACTCCAAAATTAAGTTAATATGAGACTAAGTGAATAATTAATTCCAAAATTAAACTATTTTGAACAATAACAAAAACTCCAAAAATTAAATTAATATGAAACGGAGGAAATAATTAATTCCAAAATTAAAACATATTGTTGTCCAATTTTTCTCTAGTTAATACTACTATTGATTCCTTTTAATTACATTTCAACATACAATGTGCCATGTCATCTTATTGTAAACCTTATCTTCGTCGTAATCCTTTTTATTCAACAACTTATTCAAAAATTCATATTTTTATTATATTGACGCAAAGCACAATGTGGAGTACATTTTTCCTTTGTTTTTGAAAGGAGCAAAGGGGAGCTTTCCTTCGTGCCACTTATACGAGAAAAAACAAACAAGAAAAGGAAAGGTAAAATTAGTCCGCTCGATATTTATTATCTCTCATCAATATAAATATTATATAATTAATTTTATTCATCAAGGCTCGAATAAATTTAAAAAGATTACCTTGAAGTCTTGAGTAATGATATTATTAAAGGAATATGGAGAAGTGATATTGCCAAAGTTGAGAATTGGTGCAGAAGAAGCCAAGGCTCCAATGGTCACATGTGGGTATTTTAACCTAAACCATGCTGCCAACACTGCGCTGTCACAAGAGTATAATATTAAATATATATTTCAAACCTCGAAATATATTATACCTTAAGAGTTCTAATTTCTCATATGATCACTTAACTAATATATATTTTATCAGAAAGTCACTTCCTTTATTTCAAAAAAAAATTATACTTTTTGAAATATGAATAACGATTATTAGTTGAGTGGTCATCTGAAAAATCAATTACCCAAAAATATTTACACATACTTCCACCATAGGAACCTCCAAAAACCACAACAGGTGAGTCATTGGCAGTCAAGTTGTTCTTGAGATCAATAATAAGAGTTGCATAATCTGCCAATGCCTGTGTTGAACTCAAATACCCCAATGTGCTCTTGTTTGAATAAGCTATGGACTTGTCTCCTCCATATGGTATTGATTTCCCATAATACCTATGCTGCAATGCAAGCATATATATATATATATATATATATATATATATATATTTAACTTGTCAACAATAATCGTTAGAAAATAATTATATTATATTAAACCTAGTGTTGATTAGAGTACCTCAATGAAGACTAGGAGGGCATTAAAATAGGGAGCAATTTCAAACATGAATCCAGTGTTTTGAGTGAACCATTCAATGTTACCTTCATTGCCAGTGTAGACAAAAATAGGAGCATTATTCTTAGAACCACCCCAATATTTGTCATTCAACAAATATCTTTGTTCAAAACTTTGTGATGGATTGTTATAATTGAAGTGGTCAAGAAATTGAGTGTAGTAATATGTCTTATAAGCAAGACCACCTTTAGATGACAATTGATCATCAAAGGAAGAAGGGAATCTTGTTGGGATAATTGTGCCAAAGGAAATTGGGCAAAACCACAGAAGGTAGAGAAAAATTAATCTCATTTTCATTTCCTTCTACAACCAATGCACTGAGAGTTTTGTTATATATAGGGCCCCGAGAGGACAAATAAAAGGAATCTCTAATACTAGTATATAGTTTTGAGTTTTACTTATGTATATCCATCCATTTTAGTCATGAAAATTTAATATTACGGTGATTTTAACATGTTATCTATCCTATTTAAGTCTGACTTGGCACAAAGTTTATAAAAATAAAGAATATTTTTTTAATTTTGTAATTCTTAATTAAAATTATGTCAAATGTATCAAAAGATCAGTTAATCTTGAGGTTTTAAACACGCCACATAAAAAGTTGAAATAAAATTTTACCAAAAAAGAAATTAAATCATTTTTTTAAAAATAAAATAAGTATTTGATATGTTATAAGTAATTCCATTAAATTATTTTAAGTAGTCAACATATAGAAAACTAGATATTTTTTAGGGGTTTGTGTTGTATGGAAAAAGTAGTGGGGGCCGAGGCTAAAGTTCTTTTTTGTTGCCTTTGTTGGACTGTCAAATTTAGGCTTGAATTGAGGTGACTCCTAATATAAATGTCGTTATTGTCAAGAAAATTCACATCAAAATCATCGTCTTATCACAATGTAGCCCTTTGCTTTCGTATGTGTTTTCTTATCTAATTTAGTTGTAGTTCTAATTCTCTCTCTGTTTTATTTTAATTATTAATTATATTAAAATTAATTGTCAATTTTAGATGTTTAAGAAAAAATTAAATTTTTTTCAATTTTCTTCTTAGTAGCAATTATTTTAACATTAAGAGGCACATACATAGATAAAATTTTAATTATTTATAAATTATAAAGGATATATTAGTCAAACACTTTTAATAATTTCTAAAATATTATACCAAACTTTATTATGACAACTAAAATGGGATAGAAGGATATTAACAAAATACTCCAATCTTTTCCTTTGCTTTTATTTGATTTATTATATTAAAAATAAATTTGTTATTTATCCATTTTAGCATGTGAAGAGAAAGACAAAATTTTTTTTCACCCGTAGCATTAAATTCATTTCAAATGATTTCTTAACTTTAGTCTACACAATAATTATTATAAGCATCATGATAAAATAAGCACTTCATTTATAAGCATAAAAAGATTTAACTAAATTTTTATTTAGGCCCTTGAGGTTGTAAGAAATGTACTTATTCCCTTAAGGTCTTGAAAATGGTAGATACATCCTTATAACTAGTATCAAAGTGCCATTTTCCTCTGTAATGATTTACATTATGCTGAAGAGAATTGGTATACAAGATGAAAAGATTAATGCTGAAGAAATTGACTAGTACTATTTTAACAATTTATATTCCCGTGATCCTTTGGGTATGATCACACGCTTCTTAATATTATATTAATCTTGTTTGGCTGATTTCTTCTTATAGTTTAATTTACCTTATTATTGCTATCCATATTAATTATGTAGCTTACGAAAAGCTAGTTAGGTGGAAAAATAACTTGGTTATATTCTTTATGTCTCAAATAAAACGTAAAGAAACCTAACATTATATTACTTATAATCAAGGGAGTACATATAAGTACCTCGATGAAGAGTAGAAGGGCCTTAAAATGGGGGGCTAAATCAAACATGAAACCAATGTTTTGAATAATAAATTCAATATCTGCTTCACCTCCGGTATATACAAATATAGGAGCATTTTTCTTGGTACCGCCCCAATGTTCATCATTCAATAGATACCTTTGTTGGAAAGTCTCATAACTTTGTGGATTATAGTTAAAATGGTCAAGAATTTGAGTGAAATGTCTTGTCTCATAATTAACCTCCTTCGCTTTAGAAGATATTAGAGACGAGTATTGATGAAGTCTAATAGAGTGAACAGAAAAGCACAAAAGAACGAGCGAAAAAGAGAAACAAATTAATTTTATTTTCATAGTGAATAAGTTGAGGGGCAATTATTCATGCATATAGGGGATATATATTGTACGAGGATGAGTCGTATGTAAAGTCAAGTTTTCTAAATTACAAGGCAACAAGAAGATTTGATTATATATATGACTCATCCTCGTAATATATGTGTGTGTAGATTAACTAGCTAGAGATCTATATTATTTAAAAAAAAAATTTAACAAAGTTGCTAGAGAAATGAATGTATAAGGATATTCTGCATCAACATTATCAGCTCGTATATGGTCTGATATCCCAAGGACAAACAAGTGAAAAGTAGATTTGGACAAGATGAAGAAAGAAACGACACATTGCTTTTTGGTATTAATAGATAGTCCTAGTAGATTTTTAATGATTTGACGACAATAGCAGAGAGGGTGGCCTTTGCACACCACTACATTCTCTCTTTACATGATAAGTAAAATAATTAAGGATGGGATGAAAAGTAAGCCAAAAGGCCCACCAATGGCGCATTAACATAGGTAGTGGGCTCTGACTCTTGAAAAAATGACCTCGCGTCTGGGAAGGTATCAGTTAAATTTGGGCCACCAACAACGGCACCAATCAAGCGATTTGGGTTTGGATTTGGTGAAAAGAAATATCGGGACCCTTCCTTGCATCCAATACGAGCTGAATGGGCCGCAACAGAGGGTATAGAACTGCCTCTGTGGTGAATCCTTAATGGGTAATGTGGACCGTACCCCACCATATAGGACATTCTTTGAGGATTATCTCCCAGAATATAATCCACCTGCAATATGGACTTGCTGTGTCATGTAATACGTATCTAAGTTTAGGAATGTTTTTTTGAAATACTTAAATTCTATATAGTAGATACCTGACGTTTGGCAATGTGCTTGAGGAGAGCAGGGGTGGCTGACATGGATCCACATGCCACAACATGATTGGCATGGCTGAGATAATTAGAATAAGCAAGAAGTAGGAAGGATAAGGATGTCACATGCTGCATGTTACAAACACCAGGTTTGACAATGAGTCCACCTACACACACAACAACAATATGACAAACAAACATTCATTAGTACATATATATGGAGTATAATTTACTCAAATAATGGTTTGGGATCATTAATAATTAACTATTAAGTTACCCGGAGAATATTGCACTTGGGGATGAGAAATTCCAGGTAGTATTGAGCAAATGAAAGCATCTGCATTTACTTGAAATGATTTTAGATCTGGTGCTCTTCCCATCAATACCTCCTGTCAAATCAAAATTTTATTTCAAATTAATATACTTGGAGATCATTGGAATCCTGATTAAATTCGAAATCTATATAACTTGTCAGATCATAATGTATGGGTATGGGGAAAAACATAGTTAAAATATTAGTAAATGAGTGAAGGGTAAGTCATAATCACACTTATATCGAGAGGGCCAACTTGTATCATAACTCAATTCTGTCTGTCTCTGTATGTATGTATAGATAAGCAACTGTCTTTTTGCACATGCTTACCACTAGTAAAGTCACTTCTCTTACCCTTTACTCTTTTTATTTTGTCTTATTTTAATTTCATAAGTTTTTTTTTTGTCCATACACTTCACATGGAGCACTTCTATACCTCTTCTTTTTTTCCATTTTATAGATTGAAGTATATATAATGGTACATGTATTTAGTGGTGCAAATAAGTTAAGTTTGGACACCATACACACATGGAGCCCATAACCTAAACTCTTATCTTGTTATTAAATATTATGAAGCTGAAAACCTCAAAAATCTAAATATAACTTATTCTTAGCTCTAATTTGTATGTTTTTCACTTGGTAAAGAAAAAAATAAGTAATCAGGATGTCATCACTTATAATATTCCTTCTTCACGTTATAAAAATAAGTCTAATTAATATTTTAAGATGAGCAGTATTTGTATTTTTTTATTAACGTTTTAAGATGAAATAATTCTATGTTAATTAATTTTCAAACAAGATGTGGACCCACCAAATGGACATTCTGATATGGATAACTGTATCTATCTACAGCATGTGATTGGCAGAGTGAACAAGTCAAGAATAGATATCACAAGAATACATCTACGTCATAAATGAGACAAGGACGCATGAGAAAAAAGAATAATGAAATTTACTAATTAAGTAATAATATCTCCTTAGCATTATTAAATAATGAAATTAAATTACTAACCTTGGAAATGAATACATTAATCCCAGCATGTTTATTATCCCAACCAAATTCATTAATTGTGTCTCCAGCTCTTAAAATCACCTCATTTTTCACTATGTACTCTCTATATTGCCTTCTCCTTGTTGCTTTGTGTAGCCATGCTGCACCCCAAAGCAATTCATCCTGAATATACGTTATTCATCCATTAATTTTTATTTCAATATTACTAATTATGACTTAATTAATTTCCTTAATTAAAAAAATAAAAGTTACCTGGTATCCATTAAAGTCGCAGTAAAAAGGGCAAACAGCAGAGTGTAGGCTGGAGCTATATGCACCTCTATGTCTGTTAGCAAACTCGAAAACCTACAAAATACAAGAGACCGTTTTAATATAACGGTCATATAATTTTTTTGTGTTTTTATTTACCTTTTTCTGCAGACTGATTGTGACATTTGGAGCTTAAATTAGCTAGACAAACTATTTTTGTGACTGTATACAAATGCTAACATAAATAGATCAAAATGCAATAGTAAGATTCTGTTACAATTAATAATCGCCTGCAAGTCTTTGTTTTCACATGCAAACAGACTTTGGTTAAAGACACGTTGTATATGTCCACACTAGCTAGTTACTTAAATTGCTTCAATTGCTAAATCCTTGAAAAGAGTCAACAAAACTTATTTAATGCCAGCTCAACATGCAGAAAAGGACACTAGCACAACACTGCCCAAAGCATTTCACTTTTTAGACTTTATGAATCAAACCTCTGATGGACCAATCCTGGATTTGCTATATTATATTATTTACACACTTTCTTAAACTTTAATTCACCCAATAATGTGGGATACGCAGTCTCATGCATCACCAATTTCACCTTATTTTTTGTTAGGAAAATGTAA
>JAOTQR010000109.1:3989905-4013956 GCA_025774065.1 Solanum ossicruentum | reverse complement strand
CCACGCACCCTTAATTAATCTATCTCGTATGAGAAATTTATAATCTTGCAAAACTTCATATTTACTGATCTCTCCATTATCTTTTACTCATTCATTTTGAATTTCGCACTCCCCTAATGAAATAATTTATTTATCCTTTTTAAGAAAAATAAAATGTACCACTCCGATACACTATATATACTTTATTATAATTTTATACAATATACACACAGGGGATTCATTATATACATTTACGAGTGGATTTTTCATATTCACTTCTCAAATACACATATTATATATATTTTGATCAGTAAAATTTTCGTATACACTTTATATTTACTTTTCGTAATAACATATATTTATGTATACATTTTTATCAGTAAACTTTTTCATACACTTCATATTCACTTTTCATTATAATATACACATATTATATACATTTCTATCACGTACATATTTCTTACACACTTGTGATTACATGACCTTAACGATCAAACTTAAAGCACTTCCTTTCTTAGAAATGTAAGTTATGCTGCTTCTTCCTCCCTTCAAAGTGTTGGCTCAGAAATATCATAAACAAAAAACATAGAGCATATAACAGTCAGGCTTTCTCTCCATGGGGCCTTACACGGCACTAATCTAAATTTATCGGGCTCAAATGCTATCATCAAATATCGAATGAAAAAAATAGGATTTTTGATTTGTTTGATTTCCTTACCTTTATGTTTTTTTTATAATTTTTTTTTCATATTCTTAGCTGTCACAGTCTGGGTTTTGTGCTGAGGGTTCTAGGAAACAACCTCTCTACCTCTAAGAGGTAGCGGTAAGGTCTGCGTACGATATGCCCTCCCCAGACCCCACTTGTGGGACAATACTGGGTATGTTGTTGTTGTTGTTAGCTGTCACAGTCTATCCCTATCATCAGTGCGATCAGTCGCTATCATCACTATGCTATCCTCAATAGCCTTTATCATCACAATTAGCATTGGTGCTAACTACCACCATACATTCTTTGATCACCACCACTAATACTATCAACTCCTCTATCACAATCAATACCAATCATCATCATAGTCGATCACTGAAACACCAACCATCTCCACTATCCCAACTATATATCATGACCATTATTACTAGTCACTAGCACTAACGCTATAATAAAAGAAACAATTAGTGACAATAGATTTTCTTATTAGCTTCAATATTTATTGCCACAAAATTATTTTATTGATAATTGAGTTAATGTCATTGCATCTAGAGTCGCTAAAGCTTAAGCAACATTTACATAGAGTGTTGGTTATAAATAATCATATTTATTATTGTCGCTAAATATAATATAGTAATAATTATATATATTATTGCCAATAAATAATTATCCCAAATCCTTTATTTTGTTTTAGTGCAACTAGTATTATCACCACTACAAACCATCTCCATCATCATTGGCGAACATAATTTATATTTCTTAAAATAATAAGTTAATTGTATTAAATTTATATTTTCTAATATTTAATTATTTTAAATTTAAATTGTGTATTCATTATATTCTAAAGTAAATGAACTTTGCATATTTAGATATGAAAAATAAAATAACTATTCATATATCTTAGTTTTAATGCAAATAACTGGGGTCTCAAAAAAGTCCAAGAACTTCGGCCTAGTGGTAAAGCACAATACATGTCAAGAGAAATAACATTTATCGATCACTTTCTGATCAAATATCTTTAAAAATTATATTAATCAATATCATACGTGAACTTAAGTTATTTTTTCGATCAGCATGATTGAAATTAACTGTTTGTGAATTTTACTATAACAAAAATATAATACATAATACGAAATATATGCTAAAGTTTTGGATACCAAATTTAATTTGCTTTAAAAATTTCTCGATTATGAACTTTTGAAGGTCAAATATCCCAAAGATCCAACTTCCATTAGTTTATTAAGACGCATTTGTGGTTTGGACCAATGATTTTAACTAATTTGTGTAATGGATTAGGGGAAACGTTCGTTGTTTGGTTGTCAACTCATGGGAATAAAGTAAATCAATCTCGACTCATCCAAACAAAAGATATATTTTTAACCTTATTTTTGAAAAATATATTTTCTGTTAAATTAATCGCAACAATGGTAGTCAAAGGACTATAATATTAAGATTAGGTAATATGATATGATTTTCCAATTAATTTCTAACTTGATCCACCAATCATTATAGTTCTATCTGCCCCATTGTTCACCTTTTTTTTTTTTTTTTGCTTTCTGATTTAAAAAGTTGATTTTACCACTAATAAACTAAATAAATAGTGTTATCTAAGATTTTAAACTAATGAATTGTTCTTTAATTTTCCACTATCAAAATTCAAGATTATAGAATTATACAACCACTCTTCTCGTTCTAAATAAAATTCATCTTACTAAAACAAAAAGTGAATTGATTTTGAAAATTCCATTGGATAGTACTTAAAAGAATTAAACAACAAACCTCCTTGCTAGCTCCATTATCCCCCCCAGTATCAATTAAATTCCTAATAAAATACTTCATTTTAGCACTATATAAGGTCCATTCCACTTTGTACAAGCAAGCAAAATCATAGGCATTGAGCAAATCAAGAAAACAACTTAATTTTCATTGAAAATTCTGTGATCAAAATGGAGAAAAGTGAGTCAACCAAGATTGAGATGGGAGAGAGTAGCAAATTAGAAAGGAAATCAGGAAAAGCCCCACTTTTGGGATCACCAGCTCATGCTGTTTCATCAAGTGCACCTTTAGTTGCAAACAAAAGAGTTGGTAACTACAAGAGGGGCATTTCTATTTTTGATCTAATCTTGAGAATTGCAGCTTTTGCTACTTCCATTGGTGCTGCTATTGCCATGGCAACTGCTGGAGAAACTCTTCCTTTCTTCACTCAATTCTTTCAATTCGAAGCTAACTATGACGATCTTCCTACTTTTACGTAAGCACCTCTCTTATTTTCATAATCAAAATAAAACTACCTGATAATGCAAAATGATGTACAAAACTTAAATGTGTAAATATTTTACAGGTTCTTTGTGATAGCCATGTCAATAGTGGTTGCCTACATAGTCCTCTCCATACCATTCTCTATAGTGTGCATCGCACGCTCTCATGTCGTTGCTCCAAGACTGCTCCTCATTATTTTTGACACGGTAAGAACTATATCAAAATACTCCGTCAATTATAATTAAATCATTCCAAAAATGGTATGACATTTTATGAATCAGTAACATATAGTATCAAACATCCAAATTTTGTATAACAAATCAAAACAATATGTATATCATAAAAATCAATTTTTCATGAATGTTATGCACATCTTTCAGGCCATTGTGACATTGACAACATCAGCAGCAGGGGCTTCAGCAGCTATAGTGTACTTAGCCCACAATGGTAATGAAGATGCTAATTGGCTTGCATTTTGTAACCAATTTGGTGATTTCTGCCAAACAACTAGTGCAGCTGTGGTGGCTGCTTTTATCACAGTTGTCATTTTGCTTATCTTGATTGTTTTGTCTGCTGTTGCTCTTAAGAGACACTAATCACCATAAAAAAAATTGTAATTTGTATTTCCTTCTTGTTACTTTTGTAATTGTACTATTGTCCAAGTGTTCATTTGTTATGATGTTGTTCAATTTGGATGAGGGAGGAGTGTGTTGTATTGTTGTGTTGGTGTCTGTAACTTTGCATTGAACAGGGAGAGATAACAATTATAACATTACTCTTGTCAACTGTGATAATTATTATTCTCATCTGTAATTTACTTCTACTTTATTCTACCTACTATATTGTACAACTAAGTTATGTGCTATTTCATTTTTATGACACAAAGTCTCCTGATATTTGTGATCTTGAAAATTACTCTACTATGGTTTGATTAAGCAATACAATGATTTTTTGTTTGGTTTTTGAGGATGGGTTTTTCAAATTTGTTGGTTTTGATTAATTCTTTAAGTGATTCTTTTTTTTCCACTCACAGTAATTCAATTATTAATGGAAAATGCAAGTTGAAGTCTTAAATATTACTTTTAGCTATAAACGCCTACTTACTATTCTTATAGCTTATTTGAATTGATTTATTTTTAGTGTTTTCAAGTCAAAATGCATTTTCAATCACTTTCATAATATTGAATTTTTTTTTAAAAATATTACTTATTTTTAAGTAAAAACAACAATAAACTAAAGTCATAAATTCAAATCCCTAAAATAATAAGTTGAACCTTGTTCTCCCATCTAAACGATCTTTCAAATCTTAAATGTCGTTGTCCACCTTCAAGTGCTCCATCTTTGTGATCAAAGAGAGTATAGCTTGAATATGTGTATTTGAACTCTCTTGGGAGTGTGAAAAGAATATTCATGAGCGTCAAGCCTTCATTCCAAGCTCTTTGAAAGCAGTGACTTGATGAAAAGCCCTTCAACTTCTGGACTGGGCGTGCTTGCATCACTTTCACTTTTGCCATTTTCAATCAAATTTTGTAAAGTCCTACTTAAGATAATAACAACAAAAACATTTAATACACTACTGAATATGTCATTCAGTTACCACATGTGAATGAAGTTGATTCACAACATGTTTGTGAGGCGGTGTTGACAACTGAGAAGCCAACGATTTTTGATGATTCTATTCATGAGATTTGAGGTAAGTGTCAAGAGTCAA
The DNA here is from genome assembly GCA_025774065.1 of Solanum ossicruentum. Classification (NCBI taxonomy): domain Eukaryota; kingdom Viridiplantae; phylum Streptophyta; class Magnoliopsida; order Solanales; family Solanaceae; genus Solanum; species Solanum ossicruentum. The sequence goes on along the minus strand of JAOTQR010000109.1, from coordinate 4,009,301 downwards.
CTATTGTCCTACTTTTATTACTTCTTAAAAATTAATAAAAAGATCTACATAACTTTGATTTAATGGCGAGATCATAATAATGCTTGATATATGAGTTAGATAGACATCTTAATATTAATCTGTTTTTCCTATACAAAAATATAATATTAAGTCAAAACAATAAAAGAATGAACCTATATTTATCAAGTTTTGTACCTTGCAAACTTGCCTTTGAAACTTCTCAATTAGAAAAATAAAAACACACATAAAAAAACTTATTTTTTCATATATGGATCAATCAAATGTGGGGAATCTTAGTAGCTCCATTGATTTGCTACCTTGTCGGTGAGGATTCAATTCCTTATATTGTAATTCTCTTCCTATTTTCCCTTCTTTTACCCCCAATTAAAAAAAAAGGGTTCAATCAAATGTGGCAAAAATGGATCACCAATTTAGAAAAATAAATTACCTTATTAACTCACTACATTCCTCCTCTTTCAAATTTAAAAGATTATCCCCTCCATTTCAAATTAATTGAATGTTTGAGAATTTTTTCAAGGTTCAAAATAGTTGAATTTTTCAAAGTTCAAGATAAATATTTGAAACTTTTTTCATATTTGCCTTTTTATTTATTGAACTTTTATATTTTCTAGAAAATAAATTAACTATATATTTATGATTTTACAAAGAGAAATAGTGGAAAGTGATGTAAAATTTGTCTTTAAATTTTTTTAATATGTATATATTATCTTATAAATTCAGATAGTATGAAACAGAGGAGAGGAAGTATTAAATTTCCAAATCTTACACTTCTACTATTTAATAATTATACAAATTAATATAAATAATACATTAATAAAAAATAACAGGTACTACTTCATACTTTGGGGCTAAGGCAAAGGGCTTCACCTGCCTCATTAACCTAGACTAGAGTTCAGTATATTTGAAATTTCTTCTCTCTAAAATGTGGCCGAGTGCAGAAGGAGGCCCGCCAGAGGTCACTCTCGAAACTTCCATGGGTTCTATTACTCTTGAGGTACTCTGTTTTTCTTCCTTTTTGTTAGTTTTGAAGTTGGGTGTTAGCGATGAAGTTGAAATTTGTAATTTGATTAGATGTATTACAAGCATGCCCCGAGAACGTGCCGGAATTTCATAGAGCTTGCTCGAAGAGGCTACTATGATAATGTCAAGTTTCACAGAATCATTAAGGTTACTTTTGATTTTTTCTCATCTCTTGTTGCGCTTTTGGATCTTTATTTATTTTGTTTTATCATTTTCCATTTGTGTGTAGGACTTTATTGTTCAAGGTGGAGATCCAACTGGTACTGGAAGAGGCGGAGAATCTATCTATGGGTATGTAGATATTGTAATTAGTACCTATTTACTTGAAATTACATTTGATAACTTATGTTAGATTGAAGAAGGCTAAGTAGCACAATATAACTACTGGCTATTTCCATCTGTTCAATATATCAAAAAGATTGAATGAACATGTGTGAATTTTATGGTATAGAGAGTGTTCCATAAATAAAATAGTATTAGATGCAATAACTTATATTCACATCAATGTTGATAAATAGCTTTATTTTGCGTAAATATATCTTTAGAATCTACTTAATTCATACATTTCTAAATTGTTGACATTCAAAAATCCACAAGTCAATTTCTTTAATAAATGGTAAAACACAATACAACACTAAGATGGTTTGTTAAAAAAATTATAAAAGTGTGCAAAGCTCTGGTCTTATTTACATGGATCTTTTACAAAGGTCATGTCACAACAAAAGGCTAGCAAAGAAATATATTTGCGTTTAAGGCTATGCATGTTGCTAGGTGTACTTTCGAAACTTCTATTGTTTCTTTCAGTCCAAATTGTCCACCAAATGACCATGGGAATAGTACCTCAAAGCCTGTGTGTCTTCTATTGAGACTATCTTTACTGAAACTATGTTAGAAATCCAGTATGGAGTTAGACAGCTAGTATTGTCTAGGACATGTCCAAAATGGGAAACAACATGCTCCAATATGATCAGTCATCTTGCAGTGTAGAAAGAGATATCGACTATCTTTAGGGTTTTCTTCATAAAAGGAACACCCTTTTTGTAATTGCATTTCTCCTCTCTGAGGTTTTGATCTAGTGAGATATTGCTTCCTTAGCCGCCAGCCAAGAAAAACAATAAACCTTAAAGAGTGCTTAGTTGTGCCAAATCTTTCTCCAAGGCCAAAGATCAATGTTGGAAAAAGTCTATATCGTGTAGCTGACAACTTAGAAGATTCCACCTGAATGGAACCTTCATATAATAAAGCATCTTTGTGTTGATTAGGGAGGATGGTGCTAAGGGACTGTAACATAGAGACCAAAATCTTGCAATTCCCAGTTCCTTTCTTAGACCAGATTTCATCTTTGAGCATCAGAAAAATCTGCTATATGAGCGTTATGAAATGGGAAATGGGAAATGTTGTGAAAAGGTGGAGATGTGGGGTGAATTCGCAGGAATCAGGGGGCTTTGGAAAAATCAATTGGTAATAGGGGATAGGGGACTTTAATGGTTTGAAAGTGAAAAATTGCATTACTCCAGGAGATCAAAAGCAATGGAGTCATTCTCGGACACAATACAAGACCTTGGGTTGATTGACTTGCCATTACAGGGAGCATGATTCACTTGGGTCAGAGGTGAAAACTCTCAACAAGCGTCAAAATATGTTTCGTATTTCACCAGAATGAGCGACTTTTAGAGCAATGAGGCAAATTCCTTTGCTAAAGGTGATTACAACCTACCCACAGATCTATATTGCTCAAAAGTGGTGACTGGACCCTTTACTCTCCCAATTTAAGTTTGGGAACAAGTGGTTAGAGGCAGAAAACTTCATTCATAAATTAAGGATGTGGTGGCAGACCTACAATTTTAATGGGAGGCTAGCTTTCGTCTTCTTTCATAAATTAAAAGTCTGAAGATGGATATCATCAATTGGGACAAGGATGAATTTGGGGAGAAAATCAAAGGCAGTAATTGACCCACTGACATTAGAGTGGACCAGTGAAGGAAGGCAACTGTGCACGAAGAAGGTAGAATTGATGACTATTTTGGAATCTGAAATCCAGCAACTAGCTAAAGTAGAAGAGATATCATGGAGGCGTAAGTCTGGCGCTTATGGCTAAGGGAAGGGGACTTAAACACCACCTGTTTTCAAAGGATTGCCAATTCAAACAGAAGATAGAACCGTATAGATAGGCTCCTGGTGGGGAATGAGATCATAGAAGGTACAGAGGAGGTGGAAAAAAAAAAAGACTCCAGTACTTTGAGAATTTGTTCACTGAAATAGAACCATGGAAACCATCAAGAAGTTTTAAAGGAATAGCCTCTATCTTTGAAGAGGAAAACAATAATGAGGGAGCTATTTTTGAAGAAGTTTTAACATCCATAACATCTACTGCCTCTAGGCCTGATGGGTACAATGGCATTTCCAGAAATCTTGGATTTTCATCAAGTCGGACTTGCTAGCAGCTATGCATCACTACCATCAATGTTGCTGGATGGTAAAGTCTTGCAATGCATCATTCATAGCACCCATTCCCTAGAAGAAAGGAGCACTGAAGCTAAGCTTATTGGCAACAGTTACAAGATTATTGCAAAGGTCATACTAGAAAGATAGAAGAAAGTGTCAGGGAAGTTGGTTAGTAGAATGGCTGCATTCAAGGGATGGTAACCACAAATGCTTCTCTTATAGCTAGTGAGGTCCGAGACTAACGCAGGAGACCCTCTTTCTCCTTCTTGTTCATACTAGTAATAGGGAGGGGCTTAGAAAAATGCTAGACAAAGCTAAGCAGATGTAGTGGATAAGTAGATTTGATGTAGGGAGGAACAGGGCAATCAATATTTCCCATATGCTATAGCCTATATGCATATAACACCGATTTTCTGTGGGGTTGACAGAAATCAGGTAGTCTATTTAAGTCTAACTCTACTAATTTTGAAGCCATTTTAGGTCTCCACATAAACATGCTCAAAAGCGTAATCTACCCTGGTAACGAAGGTGCAAAATCTAGAAAACCTATCAATCATTTTGGGGGTGTAGCATTGAAACACTCCCAACTACTTATTTGGGTCTTCCACTTGGAGCTAAGCACAAAGCATAAGGCATTTGGAGTGGGCTCACTGAGAAATTTGTAAATAGACTAGCTTCTTGTTTTGGGAAATTTGAAATTTGATGCATTATCTATCAATTGGAGGCAAACTAACTTTGGTCAACAGTGTTTTCTACAACATCCCAACTTATAGTATGTCTCTCCACCCCATTGCCAGCAAGGTCTGAATACAACTTGACATTATTAGGTCGAATTTCTCAGGGAAAGGAAACGTTAGTGAACGCAAGTTTCACCTATTCAAGTGGGCCAAAGTCATATTGCGGAAAAATATAAGCAGGGCTAGGCATTAAAGACTTGTGCATAATGAGTGTGTTCTCAACGTGGTGCCTGAAACACTGGAGATCCAAGATTTTAACAGAAACATTGCAAGCTATGGGAGGAGTTCTCAAAGTTGCATGATCTTGTAGTAGGCAGTGGCCATAGATTATATTTTAGGAGGACAATCAGCTTGAGAATGCTCCTCTAATGTTCAACTACCTGACATATTCCAGTTGGACTACCTGCATAGAACATGCTTGACACAAGACAACCTAACTAGGAGGAAGTTTCAAATTGCAAACAGATGGTGTGACTAAGGGATGTAAAATCACACAATGACCTTTTTCTATAATTCCAGTGGCATCAAATTTATGGTGCTTGTTCATATCACTTTTTGGGACTTGTCAGATCATGCCACAAAATATCAAGGTTGCCTTTGAAAGTTGGAGCAATTAGAAAGTTTATAGCCCATCAAGATAATTTGAAGATTATGCCAATTGCTATTTCTGGAGTATATGGAATGAGAGGAGTAAAAGGTGCTTCTGTAAAAAAATATGAAACCTAGGCCTAACGCAACCTCAAAAGCTAGTTTGTAAGGGAAGGATTGTCGAAGTCTATTAAGGAGACCGAAGGACCCATCCCCCATTGATGCGGGAGACATAACACCCTAAGTCACGCCAAAGCTAGAAGCTTGGGGTGTGGATTGAGAATGACATCGGTGGAGCACAAGAATTGGGATGGACATGGCTCTGATATTATTTAAAGATATGGAACGTGAACGTAACTCAATCTCAAAAGCTAGCTTGTAAGGGGAGAAATTCCCAAATTCATATAATGTGACCAAATGACCCGTCTCCCTCCTATGTGGGAAAATTAACACCAATCTTTAAAAGCTAGATGTCTTATGTATTTGTATAGTTGGGCTTATTTGTCTCATGTAGACTATATTGGTCTTATGTATTTGTATAGTTGGGCTTATTTGTTTGAAGATTGTAATGGAGCGATTAGTTACTTTTGCTTACTCTTCTTTTCCCCTCTATTATAATTCACCAAGATCAGTTGCAGAGTCTTGTAAAATTTCATAATACACACTATTTAATTTTAAAAACTTCACTCACATGTGGTGTATGAAATGATTTTAAGTTATCCCTTTGTATAGAAGAATAGTGTTATTTTATGTCACCTTTAACTTTCACTTTATTAAAAAAATTCCAAAACTCTTTCTTCCTCTTAATAAGTGACTATGAAAAGAAAGATACTCCCTCCGTCCCATTTTGTATGACACCCTTTGACTTGGTACGGTGTTTAAGAAAAAGGGAAGACTTTTAAAACATGTGGTCTAAAATCATTCTTAGATATTTGTATGGTTGAGAATCATTTCATTAAGGGTAACAAGGGAATTTTCAAGGTAAATTGTTTCCAATTTAAGTAAGGTGACATTCTTTTTGGGACGGACCAAAAAGGAAAAGGTGCCACGTAAAACGGGACATACGGAGTAACTTATTTCCTATTCTACTACCAAATGCTTCTTGCACCCTAGTGGGGTTACTAGTATGGCCAAGTTTTTTGGGAGGTCAAAAATGCTCATCTTTATGGAAAAACTGTTTATTTTAGAAAGTTGAGGTGTGTGGTCTAGTTTTTAGAAAAAAAGTGTTTGAATAGTAGCCGAAGTTTTCTAAGAAGATTAAAAAAAGTAGCTTTGCTCGGAAGCACTTTCTAAAACCTTGGGCAAGGTTGCAAGCCCTTATTCAACTGATTGGTTCTAATGCATCCTACCAAACAATCCAATGTGTTATTATTCCAGCAATATCACTAATAACCTGGATTATCTTATGTATATTATAAATCAATGGTACCATATATGAATTGTCAATTGTGAAAAGTAGTTATAGAATCATCTAATTTTCTTAAAATTTTAAATGGAGAAAAGAAGAAACAAAATGAAACTGAATGGCTAATTCCACATGACTAGAGTTTGCACTCAAAGTAGCATGCCAAATACATAGTTATATTGCTGCTGTCATACATCTATTAAAGGTATAATAGAACTGTTTCTATTGTCAATTGTGAAACATAGTTATAGAATCATGTAATTTTCTAAAAATTTTATATGAAGGAGAAAAGGAGAAACAAAATGAAACTGAATCGGCAATCCCGCATGACTAGAGTTTGCATTCGAAGTAGTATGCCAAATGCATAGTCATATTGCTGCAGAGTGCTGACATACATCTGTTAAAGGTTAATAAAACTGTTTCTATTGTCAAATAAATGTAAATAATAGGCTAACTATCTGTTCATGGCTGCTGCAAACAGATGTAATATTTTCTCCAACGTGCTTAGGCTGTTGTCATTCTGCATCTAGTTTGTTATCTCCAGTGCCTTCGAAGAAGATACATCATTAACAAGGGCCTCATTGTGAAGAGTTAACTGGGGAATCTAATAGTAGTGCCATTTACTGTTATTGATTACTCATTTATAGTCATACTTAAACTTGTGTATCTGACGTCGTGAAGAAGATGATCATCTTTTTGCATACTTGGCCTTTGAGTGACTTTAAGTTAACCTTGCAGCCAGAAGTTTGAAGATGAGATAAACCCACAGCTAAAGCATACAGGAGCAGGTATCATATCCATGGCTAATGCTGGACCAAATACAAATGGAAGTCAATTCTTCATCACATTGGCACCTGCACAGTCACTTGACGGTAAGTACACATATCCAGGTTGTTTTTCCATCAATTTGTATGAATAGGCTTTTTGTTGTTGAATCAGCTGGCTGCAGTGCATGTGCTAATCTATTTTTGGCACCTTGCTCCCTTAACACCATTTTTCTATTTGTATATCAAACAGTAAATGGTGAGAAAAAGGTGTTCCAAAATTCAGATGAATCCCCATTTTAACATGTTTGAGCTTAAGTTCATTAATGACTATCCGTTTATATGACAAGGCTCTTCCATGATGAGATGCTGGTCGATCTATTTTGGATTCTACTGGGGATGATGAATTCATACCCAATCAAGCTGGAGGAAGAAATCTTCTCTCCTTCATAGATTATGTCTCAAAATTCATGAGCTACCATATCAAGACTGCCTTAAAATATTAAGTACATGATTCCAAAGTCAATTCTTGGGATGGAATTCTCATTTTTCCAATGAGAGAAAATATTTTAAGACCTTAGTTCTGCTGAATCTAATACTCTTACCCTGGCTCTGTTGATGTGCCCCTCTAATCTGCAATTATCACAAGCATGGCTAGTACAGTTGTGATGTCTTTTTCGTTTGACGTTTGTTTGGTGCCTGTTTAAGTGCACTATAAGCTGATGAGTTTCCGTTCAATGTGATGTTAGGGAAACATACTATATTTGGAAGAGTTTGTCGGGGAATGGAAATTGTCAAGAGACTTGGCAGTGTACAGACTGATAATACTGACAGGTATTGTGCTTCCTTATAACATTTTTGTTTACATTAGAATGAGAACAAATGTCATGCAACAGCATTGCCAAAAATGTTATGCCTACAGGAAACATTAATAATCCATGTCGTCTTTGTTTGGAGAAATGAAATTTGCAGAAAGACTAGATAATTTTACCACTTTGTATGTAAAGTTCTGGTCAACTTGTCCTTTCTGTTATATGTTTGAATGCAGAAAGAACTCATTCGTGCATTTAGTATTTGTTAGTCCTATCTTCAATTGTATTATTAAGTATGAAACTCTAATTCCAGTTCCATTTAATATCAATGCAGACCAATCCATGATGTGAAAATATTGAGGTCTACTGTCAAAGATTGATGTTCTGCATCTTCAAAAACAATCGTCATATTAGCTAGAGCATCCAAGGGATGGTATAGTGTGTTAATTTTTGTCATCACAACCAAGATCTATTCTATCTTCTGCTTTCTAAGCGAGAAAAATTGATCTAGGTCTGTATGTGGGGATGTGGATACTAATTTTGTGCTAGTAAAACCAAAATGAGGCTAATTTATTTTGTCACTGGCACTTTTCAATTGTCTTTTGATATCATGAAGACACTTTCATTTACTATCCATTCAAATCCGAAAGTAGTTTAACATAGTTTAGGTGTGCAAAATGCAAATCAATCAACGTTTAAAAGTTGTGAGTAGTTCTGATGTTTTCTCCCCTTCTTTGGGACTAGTTAGGTCCTGCTGGGGGAAGGGCACTTGCAAAACATCCTGAGGCTTAATTTTATGCGACTTACACACGAAATGCATGGCTCCCAATAACGTGGGCTAAGCATCGCTAGTGTAGTTTTTATTTTGCTTGTGTTTTGGGATCCTGAAACCCGAAACCATGATTATCAGAGTTTTTGGTGTCTGCACACAGATTTTCAAAAAATCATCGCCAAACTCCATCTGGCCTTGAAACTCGGAGGATCCACTTCTAATGACTTAGGTTTTGCCATTATATTTTTCATGTTTTGGGGTTTCAAAATACGAAATGATTATCAAGCTTTTGGTGTGTATTAGCAAATATATATATTTTTAAATTGTCCCTGAGAAATTTCTAACTTTCAGGTCTCGTGACCCATATACTTTAAAAAACATTCACAAGGTCATTACCAATGGTCACAAAATTTAGGTAAAAAAGATTTGATTAGTCATATCATCAAAATTCATGAACTAATATACATGAAAAATTGAAAAAATGTCAAGTTCTTGTTTCATGATTCCTAAATGCTAAAAGAAGTGGTTTGAATCTTGTAAAGCCTATATATCATTCCCTAGGTCATGAAGCATGAATTCCAATAGGATTAGCTTGATATGCGCGTATTTTTTAATTACAGGGCTTGTTGTGGATTTACTCGTATGATTTTTTGGGAAAGTTGCACTGGAGCCCTAGTAGTGCCAGAATCCGTGGGCTAACACCCATAGAAAACTGTCGAAATTGCCTGTTTCCTATTCCTTAGCCCATAAAATCCTACCAGGCGTCCCCCGCTGTCGCCGGGCCACCTGGGCCTCTCGTGGGCTAGTTGCGGACACTCGTATGATTTTTCGAGAAAGTTGTACTGGAGCCCCTTGCAGCACTAGAAGCTGTGGGCTAACACTCGCAGAAAACTGACGAAGTCGCCTGTTTCCTGTTCCTTGGCCCATAAAATCCTACCATGCGTCCCCTACCGCCACCGGACCACCCAGATTGGGCTCGCTGCGGACCCACTCGTATGATATTTCGAGAAAGTTGCACCGAAGCCCCTGCAACGCCAGAGTCCGTGGGCTAACACCCATAAAAAAGCTGTCGAAATCGCTTGTTTCCTCTTCCTTGGCCCATAAAATCCTACGAGACGTCTGCCGCTGCAATGGGGCCACCAGGGCCTCTTGGCTGGCTCGTTATGGACCCACTCATATGATTTTTCAAGAAAGTTGCACCAGAGCCCCCTGCAGCGCTAGAATCCATGGGCTAACACCCATAGAAAACTGTAGAGATTACCTATTTCCTGTTCCTTGGCCCATAAAATCCTATCAGGCATCACCCGCCATCGCCGGGCCATATGGGCTTCTTGCCGGGCACGTTGCGGACCCACTCATATAATTTTTCTAGAAAGTTGTGCCGGAGCCCTCTGCGGTGCCAAAATCCATGGGCTAACACCTATAGAAAACTGTCGAAATCACCTGTTTCCTGTTCCTTGGCCCATAAAATCGTACCAGGCGTCACTCGCCCCCACCAAGCTTGTGGTGGACCCACTCGTATGAATTTTTGAGAAAGTTGTGCCGGAGCCCCCTATAACGCCAGCATCTGTGGGCAAACACCCATAGAGAACTGCCGAAATCGCCTGTTTCCTATTCCTTGGCCCATAAAATTCTACTAGGCATCCCCCGTCGCCACCGGGCCACCTGGGCCTCTTGCGGGCTCTTTGCGGACCCACTCGTATAGTTTTTTGTGATAGCTGCATCGGAGCCCCCTAGAACGCCAGAATCCCTGGGCTAGCACCTACAGAAAATTGTCAAAATCATATGTTTCCTATTCCTTGACCCATAAAATCCTACCAGATGTAGCCCATCGCAGCCGGGCCTCTTGCCAAGCTCGTTGCGTATCCATTCAGATGATTTTTTTGAGAAAGTTGCCGCTGGAGCCCCTGCAACACAAGAATCCGTGGGCTAACACTAATAGAAAACTGTCGAAATCATTTCTTGGTTCCTTTTCCTATAAAATCCTACCAGATGTCCCCCGCTGCCATTGAACAACCTGAGCCTCTTGTCAGGCTCATTGTGGACCCACTCGTATGAATTTTCGAGCATGTTGCGCCGGAGACCCCCGGCAGTGCTAGAATCCGTGGGCCAACACCCAACGAAAACTGTCGAAATCACCTATTCCCTGTTCCTTGGCCCATAAAATCCTACAAGGCCTTCGCCAACGCTGCCGGGCTACCTGGGCCTCTTGTCGGGCTCGTTGCGAACCCACTCGTATGATTGTTCAGGCATTTTGCATCGGAGCCCCCCTCAGCACCGGAATTCTTGGGCTAACACCCACAAAAAATTGGCAAAATTGCTTGTTTCCTGTTCCTTGGCCCATGAAATCCTACCAATCCTCCGCCAACGCTGCTCGGCCACCTAGGCCTCCTTCAGGGCTCGTTGCAGACCCACTAGTATGATTTTTCGAGGATGCCACGTCGGAGCCCCTAACAACACCATAATCTGTGGGCTAACACCTACAGAAAATTGCCGAAATCACTTGTGGGCTAACAGCAAATAAGCGACTTCGGTAGTTTTCTATGGGTGTTATCTCACGGATTCGGCTGCTGCAGGGGGCATCGACGCAACATGCCCGAAAAATCATACGAGTGGATCTGCAATGAGCATAGCAGGGGCGTTAGAGTCCCCCGCAAAGCCAGAGTCCCCCCGCGCCAAATGCTTAATTTTATGAGACTTACGTACCAAATGCATGGCTCCCAATAACGTGGGCTAAGCATAGCTAGTATAGTTTTTATTTTGCTTGTGTTTTGGGATCCTAAAACACGAAACCATAATTAATAGAGTTTTTGGGTGTGTGCACACAGATTTTCAAAAAATCATCGCCAAACTCCACCTGGCCTTGAAACTCGGAGGATCCACTTCTAATGACTTAGGTTTTGCTATTATATTTTTCATGTTTTGGGGTTTCAAAATACGAAATGATTATCAAGTTTTTGGTGTGTATTAGCAAATATATATATTTTTAAATTGTCCTTGAGAAATTTCTAAGTTTCAGGTCTCGTGACCCATATACTTTAAAAAACATTCACTAGGTCATTACCAATGGTCACAAAATTTAGGTAAAAAAGATTTGATTAGTCATATCATTAAAATTCATGAACTAATACACATGAAAAATTGAAAAAATGTCAAGTTCTTGTTTCATGATTCCTAAATGCTAAAGAAGTGGTTTGAATCTTGTAAAGTCTATGTATCATTCCCTAGGTCATGAAGCACGAATTCCAATAGGATTATCTTGATATGCGTGTATTTTTTAATTACAGGGCTTGTTGTGGATTTCCTTGTATGATTTTTCGAGAAAGTTGCGCTGGAGCCCCCAGCAGCGCTAGAATCCGTAGGCTAACACCCATAGAAAACTGCTGAAATTGCTTGTTTCATATTCCTTAGCCCATAAAATCCTACTAGGTGTCCCCCGCTGTCGCTGGGCCTCTCGTTGGGCTAGTTGCGGACACTCATATGATTTTTCGGGAAAGTTGTATCGGAGCCCCTTGCAGCGTTAGAAGCTGTGAGCTAACATTGGCAGAAAACTGACGAAGTCTCTTGTTTCCTATTCCTTGGCCCATAAAATCCTACCATGCGTCTCCTACCACCATCGGGCCACCTAGACCGGGCTCGCTGCGGACCAACTCGTATGATATTTCGAGAAAGTTGCACCGAAGCCACTGCAACGCCAGAGTCCGTGGGCTAACACCCATAAAAAACTGTCGAAATTGTTTGTTTCCTCTTCCTTGGCCTATAAAATCCTACCAGACGTCTGCCGCTGCAGTGGGGCCATCAGGGCCTCTTGCCTGGCTCATTGCGAACCTACTCGTATGATTCTTCAAGAAAGTTGCGCCGGAGCCCCCTGTAGCGCTAGAATCCATGGGTTATCACCCATAGAAAACTGCAGAAATTACCTATTTCTTGTTCTTTGGCCCATAAAATCCTATCAGGCATCCCTCACCATCGTCGGGCCATATGGGCTTCTTGCCGGGCACGTTGCGGACTCACTCATATGATTTTTCTTGAAAGTTGCATCGGAGCCCCTTGCGGTGCCAAAATCCATGGGTTAATACCTATAGAAAACTGTCGAAATCACCTGTTTCCTGTTCCTTGGTCCATAAAATCCTATCGGGCGTCACCTGCCGTCACCAGGCTCATTGTGGACTCACTTGTATGATTTTTTGAGAAAGTTGCACCGGAGCCCTCTACAATGGCAGCATCTGTGGGCTAACACCCACAGAAAACTGCCAAAATCTCTTGTTTCCTATTCCTTGGCCCATAAAATTCTACTAGGTATCCCCCGTCGCCGCCGGGCCACCTGGCCTCTTGCGGGCTCTTTGCAGACCCACTCGTACGGTCTTTTGTGATAGCTGATCCACTTGGGTCGCTTGCCGTGCTCGTTTCTTACCCACTCGTATGATTTTTTGTGGAATCTTACGTCATACACCCATGCAGTGCTAGAATCCGTAGGCTAACACCCATAGAAAACTGCCGAAATCGCCTGTTTTGGCTTTCTTGGTCCATAAAATCCTACCAAGCCACTGCCAATGCCGCCGAGCCACCTGGGCCACTTGCCGGACTCGTTTCTTACCACTCGTATGATTTTTTTGGAATCTTACGACGTACCCCCATGCAGCACTAGAATTCGTGGGCTAACACCCATTGAAAATTGCCGAAATCGCCTGTTTCGGCTTCCTAGGCCCAAAAAATCCTACCAGGCCTCCGCCAAAGCCGCCGGGCCACCTAGACAGCTTGCCTGGATCATTGCCGACCCACTCGTATGATTATTTGGGAATCTTGCGCTAGACTCCGATACAACGCCAGAATCAGTGGGTTAACCCCGATAGAAAATTGCCGAAATCGCCTGTTTCGGCTTCCTTGGACCATAAAATCCTACCAAGCCTCCACCAATGCCGCTGAGCCTCTTGGGCCGCTTGTCGGGTTCTTTGTCGACCCACTCGTATGATTTTCAAGAATCTTGTGCCGGACCCCCATGCAGCGCTGGAATCCGTCGGCTAACACCCACAGAAATCTACCGAAATCGCCTGTTTTGGCTTCCTTGGCCCATAAAATCCGATTAGGCCTCCGCCAACGCCGCCGAGCCACCTGGGCCACTTGCCGGACTTGTATCTTACCTACTCGTATAAATATTTTGGAATCTTATGTCGTACCCCATGCAGTGCCAGAATCCGTGGGCTAACCCCTACAAAGAACTGCCAAAATCGCATGTTTCGGCTACCTTGGCCCATAAAATCCTCCCAGGCCTCAACCAACGCCACCGGGCCCCCTGGACCGCTTGCCGGGCTTGTTGCCAATGCACTCGTATGATTTTTCAAGAATCTTGCACCGAACCCCCTTGCATCGCTAGAATCCATGGGCTAACATCCACAAAAAACTGTCGAAATAACCCATTTCCACTTTCTTGTTTAGGCCATAAAGTCCTTCAGGCCTATGCAAATGCTGCCGGGCCACCTGAGCCACATGATGGGCTCATTACCGACCCACTCATATGATTTTTCAAAAATATTATGCCGAACCTTTATGCAATGCCAGAATTCATGGACTAATACCCACAAAAAACTGTCGACATCGCCTATTTAGGCTTCCTTGGCCAATAAAATCCTACCTGGCCTTCACCAACGCCGTCGAGCCACTAGGCCGCTTGCCGTGCTCGTTGCCGACCCACTCATATGATTTTTCAGGAATCTTGCACCGGATCCCCATGCAGCGCCAGAATCCGTAGTCTAAACAACACAGAAAATGCCAAAATCGCTTGTTTCGACTTCCTTGGCCCGTAAAATCCTACCAGGCCTTCGCCAACACTGTTGGACCACCTGGGCCCATTGTCGGGTCGTCCATGACCCACTCATATAATATTTTGGGAATCTTGCTCCGGACCCCATGCAGCGCCAGAATCTGTGGGCTAACACTCACAGAAAACTGTCGAATCACCTATTTCGGCTTCCTTGGCCCATAAAATCCTACCAGGCCTCCGCCAACGCTGCTGAGCCATCTGGGCCGCTTATCGGGCTCGTTGCTGACCCATTCTTATTATTTTTTGGTAATCTTGCATCGGATCCCCATGTAGCGCCAGAATTCATGGGCTTACACCCACAGAAAAATGCCATAATCGCCTGTTTCAGCTTCCTTGGCCTATAAAATCCTACCAAGCATCTGCCAATGCTACTGGGCCACTTGGCCGCTTGTCGGGATCGTTGTCGACTCACTCATATGATTTTTCGAGAATCTTGCATCGGACCGCCATCTACTGCCATAATATGTGGGCTAAAACCCATAGAAAACTGTTGAAATTGCCTGTTTCGGCTTCCTTGGCCCATAAAATCCTACCAGGCCTCCGCCAATGCCTTCGGGCCACCTGGGCCGCGTGCTTGGCTCATTGCCGACCCACTCGTATGATTTTTCAGTAATTTTACGTCGGACCCCCATGCAACGCCAAAATCTGTGGGCTAACACCCACAGAAATACTGAATCACCTATTTCGGCTTCCTTAGCCCATAAAATCCTACCAGGCCTCCGCCAATAGTGCTGGGCCACCGGGGCAGCTTGCTGATCTACTCGTATGATTTGTCGAGAATCTTGCACCAGACCCGATACAACGACACAATCCGTGGGCTAACACCTACAGAAAACTGCCGAAATCACTTGTTTCGGCATCCTTGGCCCATAAAATCCTACCAGGCCTTCGCAAACGCCGCCGGGCCACCTGGGCCATTTGCCGGGCTAATTGCTGACACATTCGTATGATTTTTCAGGAATCTTGTGTCGGGCCCCCATACAGCGATAGAATCCATGGGCTAACACCCACAGAAAACTATCAAAATCACCTATTTCGACTTCCTTGGCTCATAAAATCCTACCAGTCCTCCGCAAACGCCGTCGGGCCATTTGGGCCACTTGCCGAGTTCGTTGCCGATCCACTCGTATGATTTTTTGAGAACCTTGCGCAGGACCTCAATGTAGCGCCGGAATTCCTGGGCTAACACCTACAGAAAACTATCGAAATCGCCTATTTCGGCTTTCTTAGCCGATAAAGTCCTATCAGGCCTCTACCAACGTGACGGGACAGCTAGGCCGCTTGTGGGGCTCGTTGTCGTCTCATTCATATTTTTTTTTCAGGAATCTTGTGCCGGAGCCCCATGCAGTGCCAGAATCCGTGTGCTAACACCCAAAGAAAACTGCCAAAATCGCCTATTTCGGATTCCATGGCCCATAAAATCCTAGCAGGCCTTTGTCAACGCCGGGCCACTTGAGCCGCTTGCCAGGCTCATTTCCGAGCCACTAGTATGATTTTTGGGAAATTTTTCACCGGCCCCCATGCAGCGCTAGGATCCGTAGGCTAACACCTACAGAAAATTGCCGAAATTGCCTATTTCGGCTTCCATGGCCCATAAAAGCCTACCAGGCCTTTGCCAACGTCGCCAGGCCACCTGGGCTGCTTGCCGGGCTCGTTGCCTATCCACTTGTATAATTTTTTGAGAATCTTGCACCGAATCCCCATGCAGTGCAACACCGTGGATCACTTGGGCCGCTTATTGGGCTCGTTGTCGAGCCACTCATCTGAATATTTTGGAATCTTGCGTCGTACCCCCATGCCGCCAGAATCTGTGGACTAACACCCACAGAAAACTACCAAAATCACTTGTTTCGACTTCCTTGGCCCATAAAATCCTAGCAGGCCTCCGTCAACGTTGCTTGGCCTCCTGGGCCGCTTGCGGGGCTCGTTGCCAACCTACTCGTATGATTTTTTGGGAATCTTTTGATGGACCCCCATGCAGCGCCAGAATCCATGGTGTAATACCTACAGAAAACTATCAAAATCGCCTGTTTCGGCTCCCTTGGCCCATAAATTCCTACCAAGCCTCTGCTAGTGCCGCCGTCGGGCTACTTGAGCCGCTTTTCGGGCTCGTTGCCGACCCAATCATATGCATTTTTGAGAATCTTGCGTCGGACCCCCATGGAACTCAAGAATCTGTGGACTAACACCCACAGAAAATTGCCAAAATAGCCTGTTTTAGCTTCCATGGCCCATAAAATCCTACTAGGCCTCCGCCAACGCCGTCGGGCCACCTAGGTCGCTTTCGGGCTTGTTGCCGACCCACCCGTATACATTTTCGGGAATATTGCGCCGCACCCCCTTGTAACGCTAGAATCCGTGGACTAATACCCACAGAAAAATTCTGAAATCACCTATTTCAACTTCCTTGGCCCATAAAATCCTACCAGGCTTCCACCAACGCTCCGTCGGGCCACCTAGGCCGCTTGCCATGCTTGTTGTCGACCCAATCGTATGATATTTTGGGAATCTTGCGTTGGATCCCCATGTATCGTCAGAATTCGTGGACTAACACCAACAAAAAAAATCGCCTGTTTCAGCTTCCTTGCCAATAAAACCTACCAGGTGTCCGCCAACGCCGTCAGGCCACCTTGGCCTCTTGCCGGACTCTTTGCAGACCCACTTGTATGATTTTTTGGGAAAGTTGCGTTGAATCCCCCTGCAGCGCCATAATCCGTGGGCTAACACCTACAGAAAACTATCAAAATCATTTTTTTCTTGTTCTTTGGCCAATAAAATCCTACCAAGCGTCTCCCTCCACCGTCGGGCCACCTCGCCTTTTGTCAGGCTCATTTCGGACCCACGCGTATGATTTTTTGGGAAAGTTGTACTGGATCCCCTTGCAGCGGCAGAATCCATGGGGTAACACCTAGAGAAAACTGTCAAAATTGTCTGTTTCCTATTCCTTAGCCCATAAAATTCTACCAGGCATCTACCGCTACCGCCGGGCCACTTGGGCCTTTTTTCGGGCTCGTTGCAGACCCATTTGCATGATTTTTCTAGAAAGATGCGCCAGAGCCCCCTATAGTGTCATAATCTGTGGGCTAACATCCAATGAAAACTGTCGAAATTGCATGTTTCCTGTTCCTTGGCCCATAATATCCTACCTGGTATCCACTGCCGTCACCGAGCCACCTAGGCCTCTTTCTTGGCTCATTGCAAACCCATTCATATGATTTTTCAGGAAAGTTGCGCCGGAGCCTCATGCAACGTAAGATTCCATGGGCTAACACTCATAGGAAACAACAGAAATCGTCTGTTACCTGTTTCTTGTCCCACAAAATCCTACTAACATCCTCCACCATCACTGGGCCACCTGGCTTTTTACCAGGCTCATTGCGAACCCACTTGTATGATTGTTCGGGAAAGTTACGTTGGAGCCCCCTGCAGCGCCACAAAACGTGGACCAACACCCATAAACAATTGCGAAAATCGCTAGTTTCCTGTTGCTTGGACCATAAAATCCTACCAGGCGTCCCCTGCCATCCCCTGGCCACCTAGGCCTCTTGTCGTGCTCACTACAGATAGGTCGGTGTAATTTTTTGGGAAAGTTGGCTTGGATGCCCCTGGCAGCGCCAAAACCATGGGCTAACACCCACGAAAAACTGCCAAAATCATTGTTTCCTGTTGCTTGACCCATAATATCCTACCAAGCATCCTGGCGCCGCTGTCGATCCACTTGGGACTATTACCAAGCTCGTTACGAATGGGTCAGTGTAAATATTAGGGAAAGTTGATGCAAATCCCCGAGCAACACCATAAACCGTGGGCTAACACTCATGAAAAACTGTCAAAATCATTTGTTTCCTGTTGTTTGGTCCATAAAATCCTACAGGGCGTCCTGCGCACCGCCGGGATACCTGGACTCTTACTGGGCTCATTACAGATAGGTACATATAATTTTTTGAAAATGTTGGCCCGGATCCCCAGGCAACACCACAAACCGTGAGCTAATACCCACAAAAAAACTTTGATGCTTGTTTCCATTTGGTTGGCCCATAAAATCGTACCAAGCACCCTGTGGCACCACCGGACCACCTGGGCCTCTTGCTGGGCTTTCTACGGATTGGTCGGTGTAATTTATTAGGAAATTTGGCTGCTTGCCGGGTGAGTCGCCGACCAACCCATATGGTTTTTCGGGATCTTTGCCCGGAACCCTAGGCAGCGCCAGAATCCGTGGGCTAACATCCATGGAAAATGGCCGAAATCGCTTGTTTCGCCTTCCTTGGGCCATAAAATCCAACCAGGGCCACGGCAACGCCCCCGACCACCAAGGCTGCTTTCGGGCGAGTCGTTGACCCACCCGTATGGTTTTTTGGGAATCCTTGCCCGGAAGCCAAGGCAGCGCCAGAATCCGTGGGCTACACCCACGGAAAATGGCCGAATTCGCTTGTTTCGCCTTCCTTGGGCCATAAAATCCTACCAGGGCCAAGCCAACGCCCCGACCACCTGGGCCGCTTGCTGGGCGAGTCGCCGACCAACCCGTATGGTTTTTCGAGAATCTTTATTCGGAACCCCAGGCAGCGCCAGAATCCGTGGGCAAACACCCACGGAAAATGGCCGAAATCGCCTGTTTCGCTTCCTTGGGCCATAAAATCCTACCAGGGCAAAGCCAACGCCCCCGACCACCTGGGCCGCTTGTCGGGCGATTCGCCGACCCACTCGTATGGGTTTTCGAAAATCTTTGCCCGGAACCCAAGTCAGCGCCAGAATCCGTGGGCTATACCCATGAAAAATGGCCGAAATCGCCTATTTCGCCTTCCTTGGGCCATGAAATTCTACCAGGGCCAAGCCAACGCACCCTGACCACCTGGGCCTCTTTTCGGGCGAGTCACCGACCAACCCATATCGGTTTACGGGAATCTTTGGACGGAACCCCAGGTAGCGCCAGAATTCGTGGGCTAACACCCATGGAAAATGGCCGAAATCGCCTGTTTCACCTTCCTTGGGCCATAAAATCCTACCAGGGCCA
>JAOTQR010000109.1:3932312-3989805 GCA_025774065.1 Solanum ossicruentum | reverse complement strand
GGAATCTTTGCTCGGAACCCCAGGCAGCGCCAGAATCCGTGGGTTAACACCCACGAAAAATGGCCGAAATCGCCTGTTTCGCCTTCCTTGGCCCATAAAATCCTACCAGGGCCCAGCTAATGCCCCCCGACTACCTGGGATGCTTGCCGAGAGAGTCGCCAACCCACTCGTATGGCTTTTCGGGAATCTTTGCCTGGAACCCCTGGCAGCGCCAAAATCCGTGGGCTAACCCACGGAAATTGGCCGAAATCGCCTGTTTCGCCTTCCTTGGGCCATAAAATCCTACCATGGCCATGCCAACGCCCCCCGACCACCTGGGCCGCTTGCCGGGCGAGTCGCCGACCCACCCATATGGTTTTTCGAGAATCTTTACTCGGAACCCCAGGCAGCGCCAGAATCCGTGGGCTAACAGCCACGGAAAATGATCGAAATTGCTTGTTTTGCTTTCCTTGGGCCATAAAATCCTACCAGGGCCAAGCTCGTTACGGAGGGGTCGGTGTCAGGCTTGTTACGGAGGGGTTGGTGTTATTTTTTAAGAAAGTTGGCCCGGATCTCTAGGAAGCGCCACAAACTGTGGGCTGACACCTACAAAAAAAAAATTACGCAAATCGCCTGTTTTATGTTGTTTGGCACATAAAATCTTATCAAGCATCCTGCAGCACTACCGGGCCACTTTGGCCTCTTGTCGCACTCGTTACGGATGGGTTGGCGTATTTTTTTGGAAAAGTTGGCCCGAATTCTCGTGCAGCGCCACAAATCGTGGGTTAATACTCACGAAAAACTGCCCAAATCACCTGTTTCCTGTTGCTTGGCCCATAAAATCTTACCAGGCATTCTACGGTGCCACCTAAGCCTCTTGCTGGGATCGTTACGGATGGGTCGATTTAAGTTTTTTGGAAAGTTAGCCCAAATCCCCAGGCAACGCCACTAATCTTAGGCTAATACCCACGAAAAACTCTCAAAATTATCTGTTTCCTGTTGTTTGGCTCACGAAATTATATCAGGCGTCCTGCAGCGTCACGAGGCCACCTGGGCCTCGTCTCAAAAAAATTTCAAATTTCTGTCCATAAATTTAACTATTTCTAATTATGGAAATCAATTTCATGAATTTAATTAACTTTACACGATCAATACATGTGGATTTTTTCCCCTGAATTTAGTTACTAATTCTTTTGACAAATACTTATCATTTTGGCGATGACATTTCGGTTTTGTACATGCTGATTTTCTTAATTTGATAGTTTCTCGTATTTTACATCTTCGCTTAAACACACGAATTTTGACAAGTTGTCTCTTCGGTTTGATCTATAATACAATTGATGAAGTACCTAAGAAATAAGGATAAATGAGTTTGACAGAACTTAACATCAAGGATTTTTCCATTTAGACTCCTCCAATCCCTTTGGAAGATAACATTCTTAAAAGCTGAACAGTTAAAAAAGAAGACAGACAAAGAGATTCCACTAGAAAGAGGATCCAAATCTACTACTATACTTCTTACAACAAATTCCAACCTGTAAACTTGGATGTAATTAATACAAACCCATATCCTAATACACTACAATTCTATTTTTTGGAACAAATAATAATTTCACTAGCCCTTCCAACATTCTTCTCCGCAAAAAGAATTATGCCTGCACACTCTGCGACAGAGATAATTGCAGACATTAACCAAGTCAGCCATTCCATTTAGCGCACAACTGCCCCATAAATTATATGATACAAGAGGCTTGGACTCATTCCAGACATGATACCGAAGACTTGCGTCCTTGAATCTTGGCTTCTATTACCAATCGACAGAATTACCGAGCAAGCAACTCTCAACTCAGGTTACCATGATTATTACTATTTTTTATTTAACTGCACTCCATTTTCTTCACTAGTGGATCCATTCTCTTTGATTCTAGTGAATCCATTCTCTTTAATTGATCTGTTGGTAGGAGCAGAAATGATGGTTCTTTCCAACGAATTCACAGGTGACTCTGCTGCAACCACTGATTCAAGTTGTGTCTGCGGCTGCTGTAATAATTCCATACGCCTCAAAGATGGCACATCTCCATCACAGTACCTTCGCCACATACTCCTGTATACTGACTCGATATTTCGGGTGAACTTTGCCCCATCACAAAGTGGTGATTTTGACATCAGTTCTCGAAGACTCATTCTCAAGTTTGATAGAGATGTAACGTCTGAAGCCAACTGAATAGCTGACTCAACGTACTCATCTTCATTCCTCGCCACAAGGTTTTCTAACCCTAAAACACAAAATTACCCACGAAGTGTACAACGCATTAGTGCAAGAGTTTATAATATGCAGGGATGTAATAAGAGTAAGGTCAAAGAGTACTTGCCAACTGTCTTAAGAAGACTCACACCAACATTGTGAGCATGTACGGAACCTCCCATAGTGACACAAGGAACTCCCATGTATAGTGATTCACATGTGGTGGTTGTTCCAGCATAAGGAAAAGTATCCAAGCTACAAAAGGAGGTCTATTTAGTTTCTTATGGAACATCGACCTATCATATACAAATTGTCTCTGCAGCTTCTATGACAAGATATGGTGCAACTTACTGTTGACAGTCTTGCAGCAAATTTGTATATTTGTAGTAAACACAAAGAAATAGTTTACTTCAGTGAAGAAAACACTAAAACATAACCATTAATTTAGAATTTTATGGCAATGATCACTTGAAACAGCATGACATTGAAAAATATAGAAAGTTGCACAATTTACAGAAGCAAATTGATAAATCACCATCTATGAGTGAGCTGAGAAGAACAAATGCATGCTAAGGATGCCCAAAAGAATATATTCTAGAAAGAAAGAAGAGATATGAGATATTGTATTCATTGGGTATCCTCAAACTGAAACTTGACACCCATATAAACTTCGAAGTGGAACTAAAAAGACAGCCTTGTGAACAATTACAAATATGAAATCAAAGGCTTACGTGGATTGCTGAATATAAGGAGGCCACATAAGCAAAGACATTACCTAATGTCCATGAGGGAATACGCTTGCATATGATCATGATTTAGAAGGATTAAAGGCAAAAGATCAACTCTCTGTGACTCCAATCCCAACTCCTCTAGAATGGAGAGAAATCTCTGCCTCACGCTATCACAACAGAAAGGCTTGCACTTAACAATTAGCCGAGAATGTGGAACTGCACATAGAATTCTTGCCCAAACTTGCAGAACTTTAGGTGTTATCTGTATTGAAAGCAAGTTAGCAAGAATAAGAAAGGACACAGAACCACAGTATGCTATCAATGAATGAACGAATGCAGCTGCACTTTCAAAAGCATGAAACAATCCCACCACACGCTTCTCAATGACACTTGTTTCCAGATGAATACCTTGGCAAGATTATTGAAGCTACCAAATGTAACAAAGCCATTGGATAAAGCAGGTGCTGGACACACTGGCCCAGCTTCAGGAGAGGGTGTATAACAAAGAAAGCTATTCGGCAATCGGACTAACTCTTCCACGTGTCTGCCAATAAAATTGAAAGAATTAGCCACAAGATGGTCCTGAGATAAAACTTGGTAAGGCCAACATGAAAAGAAAAACTTTCTCCCACTTCTGTTTTGTGTTAGGAGGATCAGCCATAGCATCAGTGATTCTATAATCAATAGTGGGCAAACCAGTTGTGTTGGGGTATCCAATCCAAGTCACCTACCAGAAGAAGCATATAGAATCATGAGGCAGCGCAATAACAGCTCAGAAGTTCTGCCATAGCAAGTAGCTTTAGCAAGTAGCTAGCTAAAAGTAGCTTTAGCAAGTAGCTAGCTAAAGACCGTTTATAGCATGGAAGCTTTAATATTCAAATGAAAAGTTGACACGCAATTGCTGACAGCCATTTTATAACAATTCCAACCACCCATGCGATTCTCTTAGTAAAATTGTTATCAATGTATCTTAGAACAAAATTGTCATATGATCAAAGAATGTGAAGTACGTATTTTTCCTTCATACTCGATAAGATCCAGAATTTGAATCATACAAAATTACTAGGCTAGAATGGACGAAAGTCAATATAATTCGGAATGAGATAGAATGCGCACACACTCATGACTTAGTATTTCATGATGCACACCAATTTCCAAACCTTCTTTAGAAATGTGAAATTGGTAATACCAACAACATGCAACACATCTACCTTTATTGGTCAAGCTCTTGGAAGCATAAAAGTCGAGAAACAATGAAAGGAGATATCCTTTCGGAATTGTTAATAAGCCTGATAAAGGAAAACAGAAGAGCCACCGAATTCCAGCTTCCCATTTTATGAAAGTCCAGATTAACCATTTCCCATTAATATATCCAAAAAAAATGAAAGACTAGATATTTCCCTTAAAAGCACATAATTCATGTGATGCAGTTGGGCCTCGGCCAGAGCAGCAATATCGAAATCGGAAACAACCAAGGTTAGGACATAAGATAAAGATTACCTGTACAGGCGCAGGTCGGCAAGCCATCGTTCCCAGTTTATTATTTGCAGTGTGGCCTGTAAGTTCAACCATGATATCAACTTTATCTTCTCTGATCATGCTGGATACCTTTTTCTCATCAATCCCGTAGATATCCCTCCAGACACCACCCTTTTTCAAGACTTTGTCCCTAAACCTATTTGTTTTTGCATCTGCCTGCAATTCCAGAGAGCATGTCTTAGTGATTTAGTGATTTTGCCCGAAGAATGCCTTAATGATATAATCCGAACAGCAAACTAAGAGCTGTTGTAAAAAAAAGACAAATGAACGATCAGGTTGAAAAGAATACCTTTACCACAGCTGAATAAACCACCACCTTGTAGTTAGTGTAGTCGTGATGGGCAAATGGTGCTTCGATAAAGTATGAAACAGAGTGAGTAAAATAATCAGGCGACACATATCCAATCACAAGTGGCCTGTCCGGGACCTTTAAGTTGTCCCATGAAGTATACTGTGGATATGATTTCATAAAACGTCGACCCCAGTCTCTGCATTCATGCAACTTACCGTTAGGGTAAGCACCAACAGATACAGAAACAGAATAATGCAAAACCAAATATACAGCCAACTACATGTATATTTCTAATCGTAATGACAAAGGCCACCTAAAACTTTTTTCCATCATCTTTAATAAGGTTATATATGGGATTTTGCAGAGTCCCATTCATCCAAGAAGCAAGTGACGAAAAGAAAAATACAGGAATAACCCAATAATGTTTTTTTTTTTTTTTGTTGAAGTGAGATTTCATTAAGATACAATTTATGAAAAAAGGGATCTGGTCTTATCCAGTACCTCTGGTTAAGGATGAAGGAGTACTTACCACCCCACCACAACCCTTGTTGGTACAGCAAAAAAGTTAGCCCAGCTAAATAGGTTAACTAAACAACTAGCCTTAAGCTTACAAATTGGAGTTAAAACTACATTGAAAAATCTCCTGCTCCAAATAACCAAAAAATACAAGCTTGGGTCAGACTTTCCCGATGGGTTTTCTAACTTCCATAGAGCTCCAACTAGTGCAGGCATCTCTGATATTGAAGGGCATGGACCAACTTATACCAAAAAGCGCTAGGAACATGTTTCAAAAGTGTGTTGCAAAAGGGCAGTGAAGCATAAGGTGGTTGGTTGATGCTTTCTATAGTTGACTGACACATGTTAAAACACCTATTGACCCATTCAAATCTTCCTTTCATAAGATTGTCTTGAGTGAGGCATGCTTCTTTTAAGGCTGCCCAAGTAAAACACGAGACTTAGGGGGAAGTTTAGTCTTCCAGACTAACTTCCAGGGCCATAGATCAATCATCATCTTATTAGAGCTCAAGTGTTCATATCCTGCCTTGACTGCGTATAAACCCTTTCTGTTTAAGTCCCATTTTAACTTATCACTGCTCTAAATGTTACTCCTGCAATTCAAACAAATTACAGGGATAATAGAGAGTCATGTTTGGGTACAGTACATATATAATAGAAAAACTCGGGAAAAAAAAACCTTCTTATTTGTTATCTTCTAAATTTGTAAAAGTTGAAACATGATGGCACACTTCTGCCAGAAAACTCACTTCCTGACAATCCAGAAAAATGCAAGGCTAAACACTTGCTGGAGGAAACTTGTTATCTCATTTCCCTTGAAAGTTATTGCAGATCACGGGGTAATGCATACATCAGCAGAGCTAATGAGAAACTTGAGGGCAGTTGAGCTTTCTTGAAACTTGAGCCTTCTCCAAGTACTGCTTTTGCCTCTATTTCAATCACCTTTTTCCAGGTAGACAGGAAAGATATCTACTAGGTCATCAGTAAGGTTATTTTGCGTCATCATTGAAACAAAGTTGTCAAACCCCCGGGGCTTAGTTCATGTGGCAAAGGTTGAGAGACTTGTGATTTAGGTCACAGGTCCTTTATCGTGCGAACTACGCTTGGTATTTAAGTGAATGTTTGGATTGGCTTATTTTTAGTGGCTTTTGGCATTTGAGTTTTCTTTAGTTTTAGGGGTGTTTGGCAAATACAAAAAGTTCTTGTAAGCACATTTTTAAGGCTAAAAAAGTAAGGAAAAAAACAAAAATCAAAAGTTGGGCACACCAACTGTTGGCTTCTGGCTTTTAGCTTATAAGCAACTTAAAAAGCCCATCCAAACACGTCCCTAAGTAGATAAGGATAGAAGATAAAGAGTCCACACTCCCCGACAATGTAGATGCAAGTTTGGAAACTTGACCCATAAGGGAATTATCCCATTTCTGCAAAATCAAACTCAGCTGTCCACAGTTTATTAACAAGGGGTATATTATTTAAGAGTTGAGAACCAGAATAGATCATCTCATTCCTGTCCTCAATTGCTTGCCTCCATTGACATAAGATGATAGCTTGCCTCCGTTGCTAACTTTCCTAGTTCATTTCTGGTTTTGAAAGCTCAACCACCTTCACACCATTTTGTGAATCGAGACTTCAAAACCTTCCTCTTTTTGTTTTGAGAAAAAGACTCAAACCTTCCTCTGCGAGCTTGCTCCCAGTTGATAGGGTGTTCCATCCAACATTATTTCCAGCCTCAGTTTGCTTTCCGCCATTGGGGTCTGGGTTACAACCCCATATGTGACTTCCATTTATCAACTCAACCCCCAACATTTGAAGACTAGGGTTTTGTGGAATAACTCCATAGATCAGAGTCCCGACCTCACAAATCAATAGCCTTCTCCAACCTAGTCAGTGTTCCATGCACAACTTGTGAACCTGGTTCCGTAGTTACCAGCTTAAAATTTGTGCACATGCAGTCGCAGGAACATTCTATAGCTGTGTCGCAACTCCCTGGCTCCCCGATGGAGAGTAGCTGTGTCGCAACTCCCTGGCTCCCCGATGGAGAGTAAGCCTTACTCCCACTCTTACTTGGGAGGCCAGCCATGGATCATTAGGATCACCCAGGGAAGCTTGCTCAATCGGTATTTCCAATCTAATGGTAGGTGCTGATTGCTTGCCATTCTTCACGAGCTTAGGGTCCGATAAGTCTAGCTGCATCTTTATCGGCCGACCCTTTGCCATTCAGGCAATGGGTGCACATTAGTGGCCACTAAAGTGGTCCAAGAAGGAGAGAAAAATTACAAGCTATTCCTACCTGTATTAGAATCATATGATTACATTTGACCTAGTGGATGAAATGTAGAGTCCATATAACATAGGACTAGAAATATATTGTAACACTGGCTTCCCCACTGTATAGATAGGAAGAAAATTATGCTCAAAGGATTTACGAGAAGCTGAAAAGATGAGATTTATGTGGTTTAACTCACTCCTAACTAATGGAACTTATGATTGATCTCATGAAAATGGATTAAAAACGAAGTTTCTATGGACACAAGAACCGCAGTTACATACTCTCACAAAGGGGGAGGTTGGTACCTATGATTCTGTGAAGCAGACTACAATAAAGGTTCCCATGTCCATGTTAGGGACCATATCGTATATATCCCACATCAAGATTATATAGCAGACATGATTGACCACATATACTATATACCACATACATACTATTCCTTCTAATGCACAACCTTTTTTTTTCTTTTTGACAATTAAGGAATCCATCTGTGGCCTGCCTTTTGGACTAACCACACCCTTCTAAACTCGGTCGAAAATGGGTCCGCCCCTCTACCGTTCTCCACTTTTTTTTGTTTGACCCAAAAAAAAGTTAAATACCAGGCTTCACTTTGCATGGTCTGGGGCTAGAAATTATGACCTCAGTCACAAATCCTCCATCTTTTGCCACTCGAGCTAGGCCCTAGGGGCCCTTTTAATGCACAATCATGGAAATTCATATGTCAGTCATGTGCTTAAAAAGTTAAAATATAGTTATTATGTATTATGCTATTGGTGCTTCCTTTGATAAGAATCTCATATGGCTATTGTTATTAGTACGATGCCTATTGGCTATCTTCTGTGCAAAGAAAACTTTCCAAATTCTTCCTTACTCTTTCAGCACGCACATTATTCTTTCTTTTATCCTTTTTCCCTACTTGTTAATTTCCCTTTTTCTCCAATGCTTGGGTAGCATATGCAGCATCATATATTATACAATAGATCCCAAGAAAGAAGCAAATAAAACCTGTGAGCCTCGTATAACTTGTCATCAGTTCCTTCATTAATGTAGTTCATGGCAAGTAATCGATTCTGCAGGACACAAAAATAAAGATACATGAGACGAGGTATAGCAAATCCAAAAACTTCTAAACGAAGACCCTAAATTTGACATCTCATTTTCTTCAAGTAAGAAATTTCCCTCTCATATGCATAATGAGTCAAGAGATTATCGAGACATTGTCTCACTTCCAAATATATTGCATTCCAACTTCTCATTTTTGTCTTAAAGGAGTTGAAATATGACAGCTTATCCTATCTGACAATTATTTATAATTTTTTATTTTGAGAAAAAGAAATAGGATAAGTAGCCAATGCTAAATATCCATCAAAAGCAGCATCTAACAATAGAATTCATCTACCATTACAATTATTTTTAAGACAAGTATTGATATAAAAAGGTCTGGCAGAAAAAGTCAAGAGTCTGGGATACTTCCAGAATCACAAGACAAGCAATACCTGGCCTGCATTTCGGGAATCAGGATCTATCTTGAGGCACTGCTCATATGCTTCAATGGCCAGAGATATATTGCCTGCATCCCTGTAAAGAACTCCTGTACAATTCCCAACAAATAGTTAATTATCCCATTAACCTGAGGAGTAATACTTCTTCAAGGAATTTAAATATGCATCTTCAAGGTTAATCACTTCCACTAAATAAATGAATTACTTCAACAAACGTAACAAAGTAAACGCCCTAAAAGATGGCCCTAACATTTTGGAAGAACTTATCAATAAAATTGCATGGCTTAGCAACAAATTTGTGGATGATAACATCAGAAAAGTGGAACAGAAAACTCCATAAAATACAGGGACAACAACCTCAAAACAAACATTTTCTCAAGCCGCAGGAGGAGAAAGCTTTTATTTTTTTTGAGAAGGAAGTAAAAAAAGAAAAAAAAAAAAAGGGGTAGCACCATTATAAATCTCTGAAATAATGCTCTAGAAAAGTAGCACCATAACAACCTAAAGCACAAACGAGATAGATAATTTTCTTCTTTTTCTCTTTTCTTTCCCCGAGAGGGGTTACGCAGAGCAAATAGTGTATAGAAACTGGGATCAGGAAGGGATAGACACGAGATGCATAGAGAAACAAGAACAGACCTTAAGTTTACACACATAAAAGAGAGGTGGAAATAAAGACCTAGATTATTATATGCCTCTGCATATGTTGGGTTTGCAATGATAGCTTTCTCAATCATGCTAGCAGCAGCGTCCATTTTACCCTGCAAGCAATCAAAATGATGCGACTCATGACAGGACATAATAACGCTACACAGACACTAGTAGCTAGCAATCAATGTTCACCTGAACAGTGTAAACTACTCCGAGATTGTTTAACGACTGAGAAAAGTTTGGTTTGATTGACAAAGCCATCTGTAAAACATGCAATCGCAACTTGAATAAAATATAAATCTCCTCAGCCAATCCAATATTTTTTTAAAAAAAAAAAAAAGATAATTGCCTGATAGCATTCCACTGCTTTATCAAGGTTGTCCCTATCCTTGTATATCACTCCCAAATTGTTGCATGCTTCAGCACAGTGAGGATTAAAGTGGAAAGCAAGTTCATAAAACACAATAGCCTGCATGTGAAAATAAATCATCAACACCTTCAAAATGGAATCAACAAGAATAAGTTTCTCGCCCAGGAGAAGAAATGACTAACAAGAGTGGAACAAGGGGAAAAAGAGAGTAGATATTGGGAAGGTACTGAAAACTAAACACTTGAGGCACTATACATGTATATACTCTCTCTGTCCCATTTTAATGGCCTTGTTTGACTGGGCATAGTGTTTAAGAGGCTTCTGATACTAATGATCTAAAACAAGCCATAGACATTTGTGGTTATATGTCATCTCATGAAGGGGAAATGAACATTTTAAAGTTAAATGATTTCTAAATATAAAAAGTGATCATTCTCTTTGGGACAGACTAAAAGAGAAGTTTGCCACATAAATTGGGACAGATGGAGTAGTAAAGTATGAACCTCAGCCATTGTGGGCTGCAGAAATAAGCACAATCCCTGGAAAAAAGTGGCACTTCAATGTTGAACTAGAAAGCCCACAAAACTAACCAACAACATCACAGCTGATAACTCAACAATCCTATTACAGCATTATGATACAGCCCTTATGTCAACAGCAAGAGCACATATTATTCTATGTTGTCATTTTAGAAATAAGTGGAAGGCCTTGAGCAGCACAAAATTACCATGTCAAATTTCAGCATTTCACCATAGGCAACACCCAGATTATACATTGCATCAGCATAGTGCCAGTTATAGCAAAGCGCTTTCTTGTAATATGCCACACCTTGATTGATGTCTCCTTCCAATTTAACCTGAATAGAAAAACCAAGAATTCATAAGCATGAAGAGATTTTGGAAGTTCTAGAAGAAGTGATAAGAAACCAGAAAAGCTCTAACTTGCTTTATTATAATGAAGAATTTGAATGCCATTTAATGAAGTTAGGACTGTTCAGAGACTAATTTACCTTTGTGCCTAAATCAGTCAGAGCAATTGCCATGTTATTCTTTGCAATCTCAAAATTTGGGGACACAGCTAAACACCTGAATGAGCATAATGAGAAATAACAGTAATCAGATGAAGACTGCCAAATCATATATAGCCACCTCACACAAAAGACAAACTTCAATCAAATAAACTGAATTTAACATTGTAGCAACCTCTCATAACAAGCAATTGCAGACTCCAAATCACCGCGATTTTTGTATATAACACCCATATTGCAATAAGCTTCAGCATACATCGGCCGCTCCAGTGCAGCCTTCTCGTAGCAATTAAGGGCCATGTCATATTGCATCAGTTCTGAATATACAACGCCAAGGTTATAATAAGCAGGCTGCAAATACAACACAAATGTTAATAGTTTGGGCTTCCGTGATAAAGCATAACTAAAGTCAAAAAGGTCACTATAAAGTATTAATAATCACCGCATAGTGTGAATCAATTTTGATAGCTTCATAGTATTTTTGAATTCCCTCCTGAGTGTTGCCAGCAAGCTTAAGGCTGGTTCCAATATCAGTCAATACAATTGCTAGGCATTCTGCTGCTGGTTTATATGAGGGGTCAGCTTTAAGTGCTTTTTCATAGGACTGCATTGATTTAATTTCAACATAAGATTAACTGAACATTATAAATGAAGCAAAAAAGAGCTCCGATAGTGATAAGCTTCTGATTCAAATTCAATATAAAAATTAAGTGAACGAAAAATGAAGAAGAAACAGCTTCGAACAGTGATTACTTCATCACGGAAAACTAAAAGGAAAAAGCACTGATCAGTTGTTGGATTTGCTAGTACCCTTGTCTTATATTGACACTGAAAAGGGATTCATTAGTTCTGTTGTTAATGCTTTTTTCCTTTCCTTGTAACTACGCATCTAGTTGATGCTCTTTTGTGAATGGAAAAAAATTGAGATTTCATCAAACTTGCAGTTTGTTTAAGTCAAGCCTATCAAAACAAAGAATCATGAGTTATTAACACCACAAGCTCCACTATATCCATAATATATCCAATGTGATCATCATATTGTTGAATACCACCAAAGGCGATCAGATGACTATTGTGAAAGACCAGTAAAATAACTTCATGCACATACCTCAGCAGCCTCGACCAGACGACCTTCATCTTTATACAGAATTCCGCAATGGGTGAGGGCACATGCATTTTGTGGGTCCACTTTGATAGCTTCAGAAAAACTTTCAAAAGCAAGCCGACCCATGTTTTGCATCTGCAGGCAAATACCTTTGCCAATCAGAGACTCAATACTCCCACTATCCTTCTCCAACACGCTCTCATAGATAGCAAGTGCATCAACAAACTTGTTCCTAGAGCGAAGAATATTTGCATAAGTGATGGCATCCTTCTCTTCAAAAATCTTCTTTACATGACTTATTCTACAAGGAGAACCTTTGGAACCAGAAGAAGATTGCCCTCCCTTCAGGAAACCATTATTACCAAGTGAGTCATTTTCTTTTCCATTCTCAACATCTTTTTCCATCCATGCCATCTACCTAAACTTGCAGAATCGTCTGAACCTGTCAAATAAAATGAACTTCATTTAATAAACAACCAAGAAAAAAGTAACAAAAAAGGGTTGTGTTAAGCTGTAACAATCCCCAAGTGACATTTAACATCTAGTTCACATCGACTCCTTCACAACATCTGGCCATAAATAAAAATTAGAATAGTACAATTGATGTTAGACTTAGGTCATGTCTTCGATCGAAGCGTGGGGTGAGGGGAAGGAGTGGTAAGTGGGTTAACGGTTCTCCTAGGCTGAGAGTAGAGTCTTGAAACATAGGGTCATTGACGAGAAAGTTCATAGAGCTTGTGAAGATCTTAAGAAGAAGAAGAAGACTAAGATAGTTTGTGGACACGAGACCAGATGGGAGGTACCAAGGCAAGATATGTAGATGGGTTTCAGTTATGGTGCTCAGGGTACTCGAGGGATAGGAAAAGTGTAGGCATTCTAGAATACGAGGACCTAAGAGAGTGAGTGGTAGAGGTTAGAAGGATCAGTGAGAAGTTTGTGACAATTAAGCTGATCGTTAAAGGGCTTACTTTGAACATTATTAGTGGTAGCTTAGACACTAAGGTCAAGAAGCACTTTTAGGAGGATTTGAACTAAGCGACGGGTATACCACACGCTAAGAAGATATTCATTAGTGGAGATTTCACTGACCACACCAAGCACTTCTAGTGAATTTGACGATATGCATGGAGGGGTTTTGGTTTTAGGAATAGAAATGGAGGTGGAGCCTCGCTCTTGATTTTTCTAAATCTTTTGAGCTAGTAATAGCTAACTCATGGGAAACTCCTTGCCGAGGGCCTATGTACTCCAAGATTAGTCGGGGCTCTAAGAGACTCGAACACTCGGTGCAAATCAAAAAAAAAAGCTAACTCGTGCTTCCCAGATGAAGAGGGCCACTTGGTGCCCTTTTATAGCACAATGGCCAAAGCAACTCATCTTTCAAGGAGAATAATGGAGAAATACGTGGAAAGAGAGAGGGATTTGCATATGGTTTTCATTGACCTTGACAAGGACTACGACAGTGTCCCTAGGGAAGTCCTCTAGAGTTGCCAAGAGGCTAGAAGGGTACCAATCACTTACATTTGAGCGATGAAAGACTAAGTCTGATAGAGCCAAAACTCAAGTTAGAATAATGAGGGGAGACTCGAAGCAAATCCTACTTGGGATCTGATTGCACTAGGGATCATCACTTAAATTTCTATTTGCCATTGTAATGGATGAATTAACACAAAACATTCAAAATGAAGTGTCATGGTGTATGTTATTTGTTGATGGCATAGAACTAATAAACGAGACACAAGAGAGAGTTTGAAGTATCTTGATCCTCAAGAGAGAGTTTTAAGTATCTTGGATCTTTAATCCAAGGAAGTGGAAAGATCAACAATAATATCACACATTGTATTGGTTCGGCGTGGATGAAGTGAACGCTTGCATCTAAAGTCTTGTATAATAAAAAAGCACTACCTAAACTTAAAAGTTTTAGAGAGTTGTGGGTAAACCGATGTTGATGGAGCGGAGTGTTAAGAACTCTAACATTCAAAAGAAGCGAGTTGCAAAAATGAGGACGCTAAGATGGTTGTATGGGCATACTAGGACTAGCAAGATTAAGAATGAGGATATCCAGGAAAAGGTGGGAGTAGCCTCCATAGTGGGCAAGCTAAGAAAATTGACGCCTAAATGATTTGAATATGTAAAGAAGAGATGCAAAGCGCAAAAGGTTGGACATAATGGATACGACCAGAGGTAGAGCCAGACCAGACCAACCAGCATTGGAGAGAGGTGATTAAATACGATATGCCACAACTTCAGCTTACCAAGGACATAACTTTAAATAAGAAGGTATGGAGGCCGCGTATTGAGGTAGAAGAATAGTAGGTAGTGAAGCGTTATCTTGCTATTCGACGGGTTTAGGCTTGGTGGTGTTTGTCATAGTATTAGTCACATTGTTGTAGTCTCTTGCTTTTAATAACTATGACCATTTGTTGTTTATTGTATTTTGGTTTTCATACTATTTTGTTATTGGTACTGCTCCTCATTTGTATGATGCGCAATGTTTTCGTTAATAGTTCTTTCGTTGTCATCACAACCACTTTTTCATAAATACACTGATTTGTTGCACTTGAGCCAAGGCTCTTTCGAAAAGAATCTTTCTACCTTTATGAGGTAAAGGTAAAGATTGTGGACACTCTACCCTCCCCAATCTCTACTTGTGAGATTTCACTTTCCCTATTAAAGGGTGTTTGAATTGGCTTTTCTTAAGTGGGCTTATAAGTTAAAAAACCAAAAGTCATAAGTTGGGATCCCACTACTTTTGGCTTTTGGCTTTTTTGGGGCACTTTTTCAGCAATGCTTCACTTTCTATGTCATCCAAAGCTGCTAATAAGTCAATCTAACATCCACTTAGTTGCAAGGTTGTCTTCGCTACCATTTTATGTCAACATACCAACTAACATCCACTTAGTTGCTATGTTGTCTTCACTACCATTTTCTTTGCATAGACACTTTAATTTATTGCACTTGAGCCAAGAGCCTTTTGGAAACAACCTTTTCACCTCCATGAGGTGGTAAGGTCTGCATGCATTCTCTATCATCCCAAAACCCCACCAGTGAAATTTCACTGGTATGTTGTTGTTGAGAACGATTAGGTGTTCATTGTGATTATTAAATTAAGCATCAATACAATACACTTGTAATATTCTAAACGAACATCTACCAGTCATGAACAGACTGAAATGAATAAAACTTGATCTCTTAACTACTCCCTCCTTTTCAATTTGTTTGTCTGATTTTAACTTGGAACAAAATTCAAGAACCACAACAACATACCCAGTGGAATACCACAAGTGGGGTCTGAGGAGAGTAGAATGTACGCAAACCTTACAACTACCTCATAAAATAGAGAGGATGTTTCCTGGGAACCCTCGTCTCAAAAACCCATAAGCAGAATAAACTAGATATGACAAAAAGTAAAGAAAAGGAAATAGAAAAAAGCGACTAATAACACTAAGCACATGACAATACGTAATTATGATACAATTAACACATAAACAACAAAGAATGACAACACATGATATAAAACACTA
Source organism: Solanum ossicruentum (assembly GCA_025774065.1). Lineage (NCBI taxonomy): Eukaryota > Viridiplantae > Streptophyta > Magnoliopsida > Solanales > Solanaceae > Solanum > Solanum ossicruentum. The sequence continues at coordinate 3,974,058 of JAOTQR010000109.1, read as the reverse complement.
CTACTCCTCTACCCTACTATACCCCATGACTAGATAACCACCTAATCCTACCCACCGATTAGCCTATTACTCTAATTCGCGACCTCCACTTCTTTCTATCTAAGGTCATATCCTCAGTGAGATCAAGTTCCGCCATATCATGTCTGATCACCTCCCCCATTACTTCTTCGATCTATCTCTACCCCTCCATATAGCTCCCAAAACCAACCTCTCGCACCTCCTAACAGGAGCATCGGTACTCCTTCTTTGCACATGTCCAAATCATCGCATTCTCGCTTCCCTCATCTTATCGGCCACCGAGGCCACATCTAGCTTCTCCCGAATGGTCTCATGCCTAACCTTGTCACTCCTGGTGTGACCACACATCCATCTCAGCATCCTCGTCTCTGCGACATGTGCATTTTTAATTGGCCAACACTCCACCCCATACAACAACGATGGTCTAACCACCACTCTGTAAAACCTACCTTTGAGTTTAGGTGGTATCTTCTTGTCACACAATACTCCAGAGGCAAGCCTCCATATAGTCCATGCTGCCCCAATACGATGTGTGACATTATCGTCGATATCGCCACTACTCTGGATGATGGATCCCCAGATATTTAAAGTTTTCCCTCTTGGGGATAGATTGAGTGGCAAGCCTCACATCAAAGTTTGCTTCATCCCTCTCAACACAAGTATTCAGTTTTGGTCATGCTAAGTTTAGGAACAAAATTCAAGAAAGTAAAAAAAATGAATCCTGTTATCTTAAACTAGAATATACCAAAATGTACTTCAATTTTAGCTTTAAACAAGTCACACGAAAAGTTAAAAATTAAAAGTTGTCAAAAGGGTATAGGCATTATTTTAAGTGAAACGGAGTGAGTCAAAAAAAGAATGTATAAAACAAATGCTTCATCCAACATTTCGATGAATACAAAGCCTTTCACTCAAGAAAGGCTAAAACCCTAAATCCAGTGAAGCCACTGGCTTCACGCCCAAAACCTCAAAATTACAAATCCCTGGAAGCACCAAAAGTCCCTAAATTCAGTTCACACAAATAAGAACACACGTATATACACACACATCGGAAGACACAAATCGCACAGAAAAGAAACAAAAAGAAAAAATCGATCAAATGGAAAAACACCACCCAAAAACAGAGCGAACAAGCAAGTAGCAACAGAGAGAGTAAACCCCTAAAGAGATGAAGGAGATACATACCGAACACGAAGGTGAAGGCGATGGCGCAGATTGTGAGAAGCAGCGTATTAAGAAGGACGAGCAGAAGAAACGGTGCTGCCCTTGAAGGACCAAAATACCCTGGCTCAACTCATAAATTAATTATCTTCATAAACTAATTATCTGTTTTAGTAGTTTGTCGGCAAGTGAATTTTTTAATAATAATTAATTATGCGCATAGTTTCAAAATTTTACTAGGAAATTTTTTTAAAAAATATATTTACTTCTTAAATATTTCAAGTTTAAATTAGTAAGCTATCAAACAATATTATTTTAACTTTGAATATTTTGTTACGTACTGCAGGATTATTAGTTTAAATTTACTTTTATAACTAAAAAGTAATATAAACTATTATACAAGTAAAAAAAAAATGATAGTCTAATTGACATTGTTAAAATAATTAAAAGTTCACAACAAAAATATAAGACAATCGAAAGTTTTTTTTTTAAAAATACAGTATTTATTGATCAAACTTTAACTTAATTTAACTAAAAAGGTAAAATTGAATATAAATTGTAGTGTAGTGCTTTTAATAGAATGCTGTCACTTGATACGAATAATCTCTTCACTCTAAAGTATGTATTTCTTAATTAAATGACTAAGAAATGAACAAACATTATTACTTTGAGTCATTTATTGGTCAATATCATTAGTAATTATATTATCATGTTCATTTTTGTGAATTCTTTTTTATTATTCTAACAAAAAATATTACATATAACACAATGCAAACTATGACAATTGTCACTTGTGTGTCGATACCAATATAGTTCATGCCTTACTTTGTCATTTTGAGTATATTTTTTTAAGCTCATAAAATTCATTCAAATGATAGAATGATCCTTTATTTGGAGCTAAAAGTGTTTTCATGTTTGAAGGCTCAGCCTCAGGAATATAATATTCATCTACCAACAAAAATATATAAAGAATTACTAAAGGCAAGTTTGAGAAATATGAGATAGTTTTATGTAAATAAATAATATTTTATATTGGTGAGAGTAATAGTTATATTTGAAATAAATGATTTAAAAATAGTAAGAGAGTAAGAGTAATCTTTCAACTATAAATTAATTTGTATATAAAATAAATGATTGGTACATACAATTTTCCTTTTATACAAATTGCATTTAAAACAATAATCAAAATAAAAAAATTTCAGATCAAGCTTTTTAGAGAATTTATGATTTTATTGTATGATCTTAAATTATGAGATAAAATCACATACTCAAACATTAATTTCATATTATAATTTTAAATGACGACATAAAATCACATGTTTTAACAACTCCTTTAAAGTTTTTCTTTTCCAAACATTTAAGCACAAAACAACAAAATATGGGGGAAATCTCGTACAGTAGTACTATTTAAAGGGACTTTATCGAAAATAGATGTAAATTTACAAAGCCCAAATATTGAGTGCTGTATTTCAATCGTTTCCGTTCAAGAATCAGATTTTGGATCAGCGATCAACAATTTTTTTCTTCCTATTTTGCCCCTTCAAAATTAACCATAAATGGCGATGACCATTGAAGGTACAATTTTGTTGCTACTCTAGTTTCAGTTTTGAATTAGCAATAAACCCCTTCTAATTTATTTGCTTTTTCTTCTTTTTACTTAGTTATATTATTTACTGCTTGTTTCTAGTTGTTGTATCAAAAGTTTCAGGTTTAAGGTAGTTGATTATCAGATTATGGTTGGTGGTGTTCTTTGTTGGATGAATATAAATGTCCCAATTCTAGGTTCTTGAATTATTTCATAGTTTTACTACAGCTGAAATAGTTCTGATTAAACATTAAGCTCCTCTTTGGTTATAGATTGTGAATTTGAAACTTGAAACTTGAAAATTTGAGTTCCTGATGCATTTTATTTGGAAAAAAAATGAAGTATTGTGAGTAGAAGTACCAAAAAGTGCAAAAACTGTTCCGAGCAAGTATTTGGGAACTTGAAAATATTTGGATGATGAAAATCTGATCAAATTTCATGGAGAAATAGATATATGGAGAAAAATTTTCAAAATTTGATCCGAAATTTATGGCCGAACGTTACTTAGGTTTATGGTTCAAAAAGTTCACATCTTTCAATTCCTTTTTTTGTTTTTTGCTTTTAGCTGGCGATAGTATTCTTGCATTCATCCACGACCAGTTCTAGTTTTCGAGTTCTATATAATTTCATTACAGCTGAAGTACCTCGGATTAACATTCAGGCTCATGGTTCAAAAAGTTTTACGTTTGTCATATTTAATCTTTGCTTTTTTCTGGCAATGGAGTTCTTATCAATTCTTTAGTTTCGAGGTACAGTGGATCATATGATATGTCTGAATCATTTTCCTTTTTTCCCAAGCTTGATTCTTGAGTTAAAAAATATCAAAGCTTGATTCTTGAGTTAAAAAGATCAAAGCTTGATTCTTGAATTAAAAAAATATCTGCTTGCCCTAGAATTTGAGCAAGTTGCATTATATTATCAAGAAGAACTGAACTTTAGAAAGTCCACATAGATCCGTACATCATTTAAGCAGATGTAGAATGGACTAGCATTCTCATTCTGGCCATCTAATTGCGGATGGTAAGCAGACCTATGGTGCAATTCAACTTGCTAGTGTTGCTTTAGCAGATAGTGGAGGGATTGGAGAACTTGCAAAACGTGTCAGATTTTTTGTAGGCGACACATCTTAGAAATATGGTACAAAGTATCTCTTCTGAAATTAGACTAAGAATTTCTGATAAAGAGATTGTAGTCTAATATTTCATCCTCTGGTGCACGGTGACTGCTTCTGCCATCTATAAGTACGACCATCTGTGGCTGTGGATCGTGGACTATGGCTACCACTTATTCTGACGTCTAACGAAACCATGATACTCATTTGTAATTAATAGCAATCCAACTTGTTAATCAATAAAACTCTGATAATTTTCAAACTGACTAGTCTACTGAATTTACTGTTCCCTGAAGCTACTATGTAAGACTGGGTCTATCTGGCTAAAGTGGGATTAATAGAGAGGGGCGTTGCTTCATTTTCTTGATGTATTTCTTTGGATTTCTATTTACATGTGATGATATCATCAAAACAATTAATTTTTGGTGTCATACTTCTAATTATATGTAGCTCGTTAAGTTTTATACTGTCGGATCTCATTATGTTCGTACAATTACTAACTCAATTTTTTTCTGGTTCTCTGCGTCATCTTTATGATTGAATTGCTGGTTTTCACTTCTTGGATAAAGTGTAAGTGATTCAACTAATATTTGCCTTTGGTCTGTAATTATGGTATACTGTTTTCTGATATAAAGTTTGATCCAGGCTTGCGGGGCTTGCTTTCATGTTCTCTTCCAGCATCTTGTTACAGATCCTGGTAAGTCTTATAAATGTTTTCCTGCATGAAGAGTGTGTACCCTTGTATTTCTAATGTTTGTGAAAGTACCAAAGTATGTAGTGTATTTTGTGTGGTAACAAGGTCAATTGAGGCTCTCTACTTTCTCATTACCCCTTGTATACAATTTCTCCCCTCCACTCATTACCATATTATGTATGTGTTGTGTGTAAACAAGAGGATCATTCTGTTTGCTTTTTGTGCATCTAATCTGTCTTTTTAAAGAAACCAGTGTGTGTTTGGTCTTATCCAAAAAGTTGATTCTAATACTTTTGCTTCAATATTGTTTCTTGTAGGCGTGTGCTCTATACAATAACTGGTGGCCAATGTTATCAGGTTTGTGAAAGAAATGGGATCTACATAGTTGGCTCATTTCTGTCTTCTTAAGCAGAGAAAGCTCTATTTGTTGGCTAACTAAGAAGATTACTTGGTTTTGGCAGCTCTTATGTATGTTGTGGTTCCCATGCCATGCATATTCTTTGGTGGTGGATCGACACAGTTCCTAATAAGTCGAGATGGAGGGGGGTAAGATACTTTTACAATGTGCAGAAGTTTGCTGAATTTCCTTCTCTCATGAATTTTCTTACATACTGTTCTCTGTAATGCTTTTTTTACTTATGAAAAATTGAGAATAAACTGGCTTTGGGTTTGCTCCCTTTCAAGGTCTCAAGATCGAAACCACTGGGTGCAAACAATTTCTGAGGGCCATCGGACTGGGTTAAACCTGAATTAACCGTGGTGCACTTGCGAGAAACTCCTTGTTGAGGGCCTGTGCACCCCGGGATTAGTCGGGGCTCTAAGAGACTTGGACATCTGGTGCAAATCAAAAAAAAAAAGAATAAACTGGCTTTTGTGATGGCATATAAAGCGGTGAGGAGTGGGAGTTAAATGGAAGGGGTTTCTATGTTTTGTTAGCCCGTATCTTCCATCCATCTCTTAATTACATCTCCTAGATCATATTCACTTTAAACTCTCAGAGATTTATATGACTTCTTATCTGATTCTCATACATGCTTTTTGCATGGAATAATCATCTTTTTCTTGAAGGATATTTGTGAATCATGCAAATTAGATGAATATTCTTGTACTAGACGTGCTATATTGAGTTACTTGGGTGCATAACCATTAATTACTGCAGAAGACTGCTTACATTATATATAGGATTTGATGATTGCTAATTTGGCCAGTCAAGTCGTTGTTTAGAGATTGTCTATCTGCCAAATCGTCATGTTAGCATTACTGCATTAATAAAATTAGTTTTCATATGATAATCATTGTATATTTGGGGAAACTGGTTGCTACAGAATATGGATAATGAGCACATGTGAAGTATGTGGTCCGATAAAAGATGACCTTGCTACGCCCACTAACATGGATGTGAAAATCGTAGTTCATCCATTGCTTGTTTTGTGATTTAAAAACTACATAATACAAACTCCTTATATAGTGGGATACTGTCATTCAGTTTGGATTTGGGTGCTTTGAATAGAAGTCATATATAACTTATATACCAGAAGTCGAGGTCAGACTTATAAGAATTCAGGAATGTACTTATGTTTAAAAGAGTTGCCTTAAGTATTTCTTTTATTCATGATGCTCTAATAACCTGTTTGGCCAGCTTCTAATAAGCCCGAAGTACTTTTTTTTTAAAGTTAAGCCATGAGCATTACCAAGGATTATGGGTCCTTGATGTAGAGAATTAGGCTTGACCTCTACCATGTCTATTTATGTGCAAAAAGTTATATAATAAGACGGGGACATGGACCACGACCTAATACGGAAATTACATCAAGTTCCAAAACCTATAAATTCCCTTTCATTCAAAACTGAGGGCAACCTTAAGTAACCAAAAAAATTACATTTTTCACTTCTCCTCGTCATAGAAGGAAATTGCCATTTGTTAGTAGAATTAAACCTTTAACCTCTCTAGAAAGATGTCGTGGAGAGGTATAAAAGCTTTCAATTCCACAAAATGAAGCCATTTAGTAAAAAGAATCTGCCTCCTGCCACTAGATTAAGCCAAAAGTACTTATTTAAGAGATTTGGTATCTGACCAAGACATGAGGAAAATAATAAGTGTTTTTGAGTTTTAGCCGGAACTGTTGCTGGAAAATGTAATGTTTTCCCCAAAGGACTTTTGGAATCTTTGGCCAAATACAAATTGCTGCTCTAATATTAGCAAAAGCGCTCCGAACAGGAGCAAATGTTCATTGAATGGCAGATTTTGGAAGCTCAGTCAACCAGGCTGTACTAGTCTTGAGTATCCATGATTTGATGTTTTACTTTATGAAAATCTCCTCCGTTCTTGTTTCTTCCTGTGTTTTGTTGTGTGCTTCTCACCAAATCCTTATCATTTTCAGCCTTTTTGTTTTTTCATCTTTGCAGCTGGATGGATGCTGCTAAATTCTTAACAGGGGCATCAGCTGTGGGAAGCATAGCCATCCCCATTATTCTCAGACATGCAGATCTTATCCAGACAGGAGCAATGTTCATCGAATTCGTGTCATTCTTCATATTTGTCTGCACAGTCTTGTGTTTCCATCGCGCCAATCTTGATGACGAGTGGTAATATCAAAATCGAGGTGTTGCCCTTTGCGTTCGTCGGCTGTAATTATGTTGCCTGGTTCTGACAAACAAGAAAAAAATGCCAACAAAAGGTAGCTGAAAAGGAAGGAACCAATGCTAGAAATGAACTAGAAATTTTATGTATTAATGTGTATAGCTTTGTCAAATGTCAGATTTCTTGATGTTTGAACCTTTTGCTGATGGAACAAAGATCATCTTTTTATGTTACTATTTGCACAGATAGTTGCTAACAGATCATAAATACTCAATTCTGTGGATGTTTCTTTTTGAACTTGTCCTTATTTGAATTATATTTGGTGTATTGTCAAAAGCCTATTTTAGTTGAATTATATCTTTTTGTTTGTTATTGTTGCATAATAATCTATCATGGATTTTTAGTTGAATCATGGTCTGTTCAAATTTTCTAAGAAGCCAAACATGGTTGAAATTCAAGAAAGAAAACTTTAAATGGAGTAACTCAAGATTACTAAAAATCCCTTTATATGTTGTTTGATGTGCAAAAGCATCCACCCCTTTTCCGTCAAAAGAAATGAGATTATTGTAAATACACATACTAATTAATCAAATTTGGCTGACATACAGGAATCAAGAAAGCTGCATAAGTGAATATATTATATAGAAAAAGTAAGTTGATTCAACTAATCTTGCTTGTATGATAGAAATGGTTGATTCTATTGGCATAACAATCGGCACATCATAGGCTAGCCCAATTCAATTCTCTAGTACTAGGATTGACTCCTCGCAATTCTCCTTTTTACACCAATGTTAGATATGAATCGAACTATCTTACGAGGATATGTATGCTTCGAGCATATTTTAAGTCTCATTTTAGAATTACGGAAATACTTAAGAAGAGTTGAAAATAGCCAAAGAAATGAGATGTAGAGTCTTTTTGGCATGGAAGAAAACGTTCTAAATTTTTTTTAAAAAAAAATTCATATTTGATTAGTCAAATGTTTTGAAAAATTATTTAAACAATAAAGAAAAGAGGAATTTTCGTAAACAACCACCTAGTGAAACATAATGGCTAAAATAGCTATAGTTTCAAAAATTACATTTTGTAACTAGAATCATTAAACTCAATTTTGTATAAAACATGTACGTAACTAGTCCTTATACAAAAACACTGAGCTATCAATTAAATGGAGATTAGCTATGGATTAGTTGTAACATAAGGAAACGGTTCCTTAAATAAAGGAAACTCAATGTAATCAATTTTTCCTTACCTAATATGAATCTCTATACCAAAAAAAAAAAAACAAAGTTGTCTGGTATCCACTAGATCGACAAGAACAGGGAAAATATTCTCAGCGGCATTATACGAAAATTCGGTGAGGAAAAAAAATTGATTTTCGTTTTGATACGTTTGTTCATGTGACTTGACCATATTATACGAATTGTTAATCCTATTCAATTCTGGATATTTTTATCTATATATTTTTTCCGATTCTTTGTAGTTCATCTTCTTGATTATCTATTTCTCAAAAAAAAATTCTTTTCTTGAGTATCTCTTTTTAACTGGACACTAGGAATACGAACAGTTGGTGTTTTTGTTGACCGATTGTGTATATAAAAAGTATAATTTTGTTTGTATAAACAATAACGATATTTATTTTTTTGTGTGGTTGACTTGTTTGCATATAAGCATAGATGTATATAGATTATAGTTGTCCACGTATACCTCCAAACTTGTGATATTGTTTTATTTAATTTTATTAGTTTTTGCAAAAAAAAAAAAAGTTTCAAGTATAATTGTAATCATAAATAAAACGTATAAAATTGTGGATTGTTATATTTTATTTCATATAATTTTTTAAATTTTATATATAATATTTTTTTGTTGTTTGTGTATAAAAGGTATCGTGTCTACAAGTGTGTTTGTTGCAAAAAAGGGAGGAAAGTATTTGTATATGTTCTTTGTGATTATGACAAATGCAATATGTGTTTGTATAAAAATAAATAAATTATGTTTCTAATTTATACAATCTTGTTATATATATAGACAATGGCTTCTATGGTTGTTATGGTTATGCATTCTGGATGGTGGGATGGTGATAATTATTACGTTGACTATATTTCGGAAGGTATCATCATTAAGGAACATTCAACATATATGGGCTTGCATCGGTAGAACTACCTTGCACTTCAAACAACATGAAACACCTGAAAAGCTAGGCTTGAAAGTTTCATTTGTTCATGTCTAACAGATGTGAAAAACACGTAGTCTTGCGAAATCTCCTCAGCTGACTATCGAATAGTGTCTTTTTCAAGTCATCCATTGCATTAATATTTGTATAACACTTTATGTGCTAGGTGACAATGGATGTCCCTTCTAGGATGTATTTAACTCCTTGTATGTAAGATTAATCAGAAATTGATTTAATAAATCATGTTCTGTAAAGCTACACAACAATTTTTAAGATATCTACATGAAAAAAAACTAATGAAGATATGTATAATGTAAGCACACATGACAAATATGAGCAGCATCCCCCTATTGCTCAAAACAATTATTTCACAAGGAAAATATAGCCATGGCATCATTTGCCCCATCAAGAATGCACATGTGTGTCAGTATAAGTATAACACATATGTATAAGTATAAATATATTTAAAAAATAGCTTGTTATATGTATATGTGTAAGTTTAAATAGTAAAGGCATATGTATATAATACAGAGCATGCTCACATCCTCCTTTGTTGATCCATCAATAATACCCATAGACTGATAAATATATAATTGTATTCACATGATAACTTATACAAACTGTGACAAAAAGGCAAGAATTATATAAAATACAACAAGCCAAACATTCAAACTTACACAAAAATCAAAGCACTCAAAACTTATACAAAAACACTCAAACTTGTACAAGCTGTGACAAGCCAAAACACTTAAACTTATACAAAACTCAAAACACTCAAAACTTATACAAAAACACTCAAAACTTATACAAACTTTGACAAGACAAAAACACTTACACTTATGCAAAAACTCAAAACAGTCAAAAGTGATACAAGTTGTGACAAGTAAAAAATATTCAAAACTTATACAACCACCACTGTGTACACTATGACTGTTGCATAATAAGTATAATTATAGATTAATTTGATATTATTGTACATATATTGAGCATAACTACACATTTTTGACTCTGGGTGTGTGTGTGACTATATATGTATAATTGATGTTATACATTGTTTATAAGTGATGGGTAAATGTGTTGCTTATACAATTATGGTATATATACCCATCATATACAACTATAGTTGTATGTGTATAAATTGTGACAGATCAAAACACTCAAAAATTTATACAAAAAACACTATTTGTGATTTTTTGGGTAATGTGAATGGCTACACTGTGACTAGTTGTATAATAATTAAAAATTATACATAAACATTAGATTATAATACAGAATTGGTATGAGATACATTCTCGAAAACAATAAAACATATACCTCGTCTCCTTCAATTTCGTTTTCAATTGGTTTGTCAGAATCATACCCATCTTTCTTTTTTGATTCGTCGCTGCTAGATGCAATTTTTTCTGCTTTCCTCTTTTTTCTGGAGCTCGCATGTTGTGAAATTGAGTCATTCCGATTCTTTGATGCCACTTCTTCACTAGCCCTAACTTTTGCAAGGGACCCTGCAATGGCCTCAACTTGCTGAGTCATACCCAACGAAAAAGATGACAAATCATCCATGATGTTAACATGCATGTTTATACCTTTGGTTACCCGCTTAGTTGATGATTCTTCAACCATTATGTTTGTGCATCTACTAACAAAAATGGCTGTAAAAACAACGAAAAAGTGTTGTATAAGGATGGCAGAACCAAAAATTTTTTAAAAAAATTAAAAGTCGCCAAAAAATAAAATCTGAAATTGATTATACAATATTTGAAAAGGAAAATGAAATTGTACCTGGTAATAAGAGGAGTAATTGCAGGAGAGAATTAAGGGTTTGATTTGAAAAGAAAGATCAAAGCTTTTGTATAGAAGGAGAGAAAATGTAAGAGAGGGAGACAAAAGATCTTATACAAAAAGGTGTCTAGATCCCACAAGATCTTATAGCCAACTTTATTAAACGTTAGTGCTTTTATGTAATATTTAAAAAATTATAGCTAATATTTGTAGTTTAGAAGAGAATGTTTGCTCAATTATGTAAATTTTCCTAAAGAAATCGTTTCTCTTGTCAAAAGAGGGAAAAGAAGTCATGTAATTGACATTTGAAGTTACCAAATATTAGAAAATAAGAAATTCACTTATTTTTCAAAAACAAGAAAAAATTTTTTACTCATCCCAAATACTCCCTTGAGAGACTAGAAGTAAAAGTAACTCGGATGAATTGGATAAATATACAGAACCCTTCTATTATATATATATATATATATATAATTCTTTCCTGACATAATAGGAAGTTCCTATAAGAAATTGATAGCTTTTGGAAAAGGAGGAAGGCGCTATTTCTGATACAAAAAATAAAAAAATAAAAAAAATAAGTTCAGCTATATGAATCTTCAATAAAACTATCACTGAATATTTCAAAGACTCTATAAATAACGATAATAATTTATCCAATTTAAAATGAGATTTAGAAAGAATAGAATATATGAAAATATTTTACTTCTATTGTTATGGACTAAAAGATTATTTTGATATATTTTCGACTCATCGCTAATCTTTCTATTTAGCAATAAAATATGGGTAGATTTTCAAAAGAGTTTCTAAGGTTTCCAATATTTCTTTTCTCATCCTTTGGTTGACTTGCACAAAGTTTTCTAGTCATTTGCACAAAAATTTCTAGTCTATCAGTTTTGTCTGTATATAAGAAGAAGTCCCAAAAATCTTTGGAAGAATGCATAAAGATTATTATCCCTAGAAAAAGAAAATTCTTCCATTGAAAAACATATAAACATGTGTTCTTTATGGAGTATTAAAAGCTGGTGTATATCACCTAGTGATTTTTTTCAAATAACATCGCAAAATATATATGATTTCTTTTAATTTATTCAAATATTGATACTAGTAACTAGTAAAGAAACCAAATGCCTTCCAGAGATGTCAATTGACGCTATACTGTATAATTAGGGAAGAAATTCTTCATATGTATATATAATACTATACATTATATTGACCTTTTTTTAGCCTCTTGATATGTTTATTCTCTTATATTATCACTTTTAAGAAAAAATTCTAACTGTATCACTTTTTGATATATATATATATGTAACTACTAACTGGTAGATCATAGTTAGTCGACGAGCATACAAACTTGATCTGAATATGTACTATAATTATAATAAAATTTTATTCATATATAGTGGTGTTACAAGTTTCAAAAAGTCTAAACATGACAATTACATGGCTAAATATGATTGTGCAATTATATTTTGAATAATAGACCCATGGTCTTCCAATTTATTCCAATGTATATTGAGAATTTCAACAATTATAAATAGTAGTCAATTTATAAACCTTTATGATGATGTGTGAAAAATATTGTAAAGTGACCTATGAGAAAGTGAGGTTAGTGTATTGAAAAGGAAAAAAAAAATATTGAAGGAAGATTTTTTTTTTTTTTTTGTGTATGTGTGGAGCTTCGACACAATAATTACTCTTTGTTTGAGTAATCGTTTGACGTTATATCAAGCTATTATATTCTGAAAAAATAGGTTAAAGAGGATTACTATTGAATGGATAAAAATTTTGATGTATTTGTTGATTAATTTTTTTTAAAAAGAATATTGAGATGTTTACGTTTATTTTATTTTTAAAATATAATTGTATTTTTATCAACGCATGATAACGACGAATATGGGGAGAGGGAGGTATAATATAAACATGGTAAACATACAGTATTGATTTGATTTACTTTCATAAAAACATTACAAGTTTATTAAGACTTTAAGACATTCAAAGTGTACCACAAGAGAGTATATATAGTACATACTCCAATTATTTCCAATAAGTTATTATACATATAAAATCATGGAATTTATAAGTTCCATATACTAAATTAACCCTATATTGATGAATTAATTAATTTTTACATAAAATTCCAGTCAAAATCCCATAATGGGGTTTCAGACAAATCATTAAAATTTCCCATTGGCTGTAATCCTAATGATGAACTTTCTAATGAACTTGTTCCAATATTATTAATATTATTATTATTATTATCATTATCATTATTATTATTATTATTATTATTATTATTATTTAAGGGTGCAGTCTGATCATGATCAATATTAATTAATGGTTGATTAGGGAGTAAAATTAATCCAGAACCAGCTGGCCTTCTATCAAATGCTCTAACACATTTTGATTTCTTGTAAACTCTACACAAGCTGAATTCATGTTGCAACTGCATAAAAATTATAAAAAAAATTGAGTTATATATATGCGTCGATAACATAAATCAAACACAATATCAATTTTATTTCAAAACTTAATTTTGAAATATCGTATTTTATCCCATAACTCAATTCATAAAAAGTTTAATTTATATATTGCATTGGTGCAAAAAAGTGTTTATACAATCAGATTATTTAATAAGTAATTACAAGTGAATCTTTTTGATAAACATTAATCGATAACTCATATCACATGTTAGTATCGTGACTATTTTTAATGTTTGTCATGCGTATAACTTAAATTCAAAATTTAAAGAGTTTAGATTAAATGATGAATAAATTATTATAATAGATTATATTAACTGTTATATATATATATTAAAAATAATAATATGTCCAGTGAAATCATACAAGTGAGATCTGGAGAGAGTGGAATGTACGAAATCTTACTACTACTTCACAGAGGCAGAGAAATATATATGTGTGTGTGTTAATTTAAATATAAAAAATTAAAATTAAAAGAGTTGTCAATTGGTACGTTATATATCTGAAAGTTTTATCATTAGTGGAGCACTATGGTGTCTCTCTCAAGGAAAAGACAATGTTTTTTAATCATGACTTTTTTTTCAAAAATTTTGCAAAACCTTTGCACAACAAATAAGGTATTTATTTCATTATGATTTAAGTTATTTTAAAATTATAATATTTATATGAGCAAGAATAACTTAGAAAAACATGCACGTAGCCCTATATTTCATGTGTGGTAAACAAAAAGAATTTTATAAATTAATATAAATGTATTGTCTTTATCAATATATTCACAATAAAATAGTGGAAAGCAAAAGAAGATATTCATGAAGCAGCATATGCCAAACACTAGATGATACGTACTTAAAAACAAACAAATATTACAAGTTGACAATATATTCAAACAATCAATAATTTTCCTAGGGTCCCAAGTATTTCACTTGATGAGTATATAATTAAATAAGTTAAAATATTTTTTTTAATAATTTAAATTTTTAGATGATATAATTACGCACTTTAATTTGGTATTATCAGAGATTTAATTACTCTTAATAATTAATGCAAATGTTTAGATGAGTTGCCACAGTTTTTTTTATCTAAATACTTAAACTGTTAGCGAAAACACTTTCTTTTCAAAAAAATTACTATAATTATGTCTCAACACAACTAATTTTACTTATTATGAACACTTATATAGTTATTATATATTTTTCGATACCATAATAGTATAAAAATTATTTTACAAGATTGATTACTAAGTTCTTTTTTACTTTTTTTATCTGACATTTGGTACATGTAATATCAATGCTCCGACTAATTTAAATTTATATTGTATAATTAGGTCAGATCCTTCAAAGGGAAAGAACTTATATATTTATGTAACGACTCAGTCCACTTTGGATCTAAGTCCTCACAGCTTTAAAAGTCATCATTAGTAGACAAGACCTGTTTATTTATATACTCAATATCTCTTTTATATTTTGTCAATATGAGACTTCTCATGTTAAGATGAGTTACACTTTAATTAAGAATAAATGGATTTTATCCGTCCCACTCTAGTCCCTTATGATTGGTATATTAAAGTTAAAAGTCATGATAAAAACCTAGAAGCAACTAGAACTAGTTAGAAACCCTAATTTGAAAAATGAAACTAACCTTTAAATTAGTGGGATGATTATTGTTCATTGAAGGTTCTCTTTGAGTACTAGCTTTGTACTCATTCATCTTCCATTGTGTTTTCTTTCCATTTGGAGCTCTTCCTTTATAGAAAACCATTGTTCTTTTGCCTCCAATAATTCTATTATTGTTTGATGAATATACAAAACCAGGAGTACCAGTAGCTTTCCAATATCCTTGTGTTGTAAGTCTAGTAGGTCTTCCCCCCCTTGCTTCCCTATCTTGAATTGGAATGAAGAAAAACCATTGCTCACTGTCATTTTTAATCAGTTCACCTGCCATTGCTGCTTAATTTTCAAGAATAAGTGTTAAAAAAGAAAGAGTAGATAATAATTCTATCAACTTCAATAATATATATAATCTCCTAAATAGGGTTTAAGAGGAGTAGTATGTATGCAACCTTACTCGATCGGCTATCCTTATCTTGCGGAGGTAGCTAGGGAGACTGTTTTTGATAGATCGTCGACTCAACTAAACGACAATAAACAACAACATACCAAGTGAAATATTTCACTTTACCTATTGTGGTAGAGAGATTGTTTTTGGAAGACCTTCAACTTTAATAAACCAACCCCAAGAAGATACTAGGTAAAGCAACTATAGTGGAAAACAATTGAAAACTCATAAATGCAATAAAAGCAACGAAATATAAAGATACAACTAATCCTACTATATCACAACTAAAACATAACAAAATCAAGTAGGTAAAACAAATACAAAATAATTTTGTGAATTACTACAACAATAACATACCAGTTTAACTCCACAAATGAGTTGTGGAGAGGGTGATACCCCTATCTTGTGGAGATAGGAAGATTGTTTTTGATAAATGTAACCCTCGGTTCAAATATAGCATAAAAAAATCAAGTATGTAAAGCAAATTCATAACAATTCTATGAACTAATGGTATAATATAAGATTTTACATTATAGGTATTAAAGAATTCAAAATTTTCAAGGAGATTCAAAATATATTTAAAAAAAAGTGAACTCGACCATAATAATTTTAAATTATGAGAATCCCTAAAATAAAAATAAATACAGTATATAGTTACATGCAGTATTATTTAATAACTAAGACTAGTAATTGTTAAAAAGATAAAATTAAGTGAATAAAATTATGCTTTCTTTCCCAACATAAATTTTAAATGAAATGATTAGATACTTGAACAACAATCTAAAAATCCAATTTATAACATTCTACAAATAGGTCAAAAAACACTAATGTTGTAATCATTATTTAGGTTAAAATGTTAAATCTTGTAAAAAGTTTTAACAATCATCCTATCATGTATATTGGTGCATATGTACTAATTAAACGCACAAATACAAATTATTTATGTCTTATGATTTGAATTATTAGAAATTTTTTAATTTGAATTTGAATCTTGATATCTATCGAAAGATCGAATCAAATCTATGAAGATAAATCTTAATTATAACTTTCATAAAATGAGGGATAATTAACAAGTAATTGATCTTTTTGAATATAAACCATCATATGATAAAAATAGAACAAAAGGGTAAATCAAACTTGAATGATTTTTCATTTTCGAGAGAATTAAAGTCGCCTCAAAAGAATTACTTACAAAAATCTTATTCAAAAAGATATTGTCCAATTTCCAAGAATATTATATGAAATTTATGAATAAAAACATTTTGACTCACCAAAATTTATCCATTATAATTTTAAGGATTAAGACTTTTTTCCAATATGTGACAAAAAAATTAATCATTCCTAATTTGTTCACCTCAATCGAGTTTTCTAAAACAAATAACACAAGAAAATTTAACATATATGGTATGATGTTCATCTAGGTTTTCAAGAACATGAAATCATGCAATACACTAAAAATTAAAAATTTTAAAAATGTACGAATAAAATTTATGAAAACACAAACTACCTGGCAGTTCAGATGGATTGTAGTGATAAATATTAACAACTGATATAACACGTTGAATATCATGATCCCGTTTTCCATCAAGCTTATTTCTCAAATAAAATTCCACCAATTCTTCTTCTGTTGGATAAAATCTATATCCTGGTGGTAACATATTATTATCATACATATTCTCCATTTTCCAAAAATAAAAATTTTGTTAACTCAATATATAATATTCTTGAAATTCTCACTCATAAATTTTGTGCATGTCAAGGTTTGTTCTAGCTTAGTATTTATAGAGTAAAAAATGTGGGAATATTTATTTTATTTTATTTTTTTGGGGGGTGGGGGGAGGGGGTAGGATGGGGTATATAGGAAAGAAGTGAATATTAAAACGAGTAAGAGACTTTGGAAATTTCAACGGCGTGTGAACGTACAAGAGGAAATCTTAATACATTTTCCTTTCTTTTAGAGTTGTACTTTGTGTATTAATAAATATACATTTTTTTTAAAAAAAACTAGAAAGGAAAAAGTGTGGAAATTGGAATTAGTCAAGCAATTTCTACTTAAAACTAACAAAATTCACTAACAGTGTTGTATGTATGAGTCAAGATTTTACTTAATATTCTAAAGGAGCAACTTGGCGATAAATCTAGTGTAGTTTTATAAGCGTTGCTTATTTTTTATCATTGAACGAAATAGAGA
Source organism: Solanum ossicruentum (assembly GCA_025774065.1). Lineage (NCBI taxonomy): Eukaryota > Viridiplantae > Streptophyta > Magnoliopsida > Solanales > Solanaceae > Solanum > Solanum ossicruentum. Next base: position 3,956,233 of record JAOTQR010000109.1, on the reverse strand, counting down.
AAACTGCTAGTTCATTTGCGTTGTAATGGATATTTTACCTGATCCATTTCAGATCCATCCGGAGGTCTTCGAACCTTCAAGTCAACAGTCTTCCGACCTTATTTTTAGGGTGAAATTAAGCTTGTTACGGTCAATAAATAATGACAATAATAATAATATGATAGTATAATTTTCACATGAAGGGCATTGATAAATCAACTATCCATTGATGTACTAATTATTTAAATATGAAAATATATAATTTAAGAGTGGATAATAATATTATCATGTAGTGGACATAATGTCTAGAATCACCGTGTATTTAGTAGCAAATCATTTATTAATAATAGTGTTATCTTTTGCAAAATAAAATGTTAAAGTATATATTTTTAAAAAAATCAAAGTCTCGATCTCCTTTCACTAACTTATTTGACCAAGAACGTGGAAAAAGAAGATTAAAGTCAACAATATATTTGTATCTTCTTCTTTTTTTCTAAGAAAAAGTCAATCTATATTTTGTTATTTTAACTCCCTTTTTCCTTTGAGAGTCTAATTTGACTATAAGTTCACTCTCTTGGCATTTTTCCTTATCATAGGTATCGTGTAATTTATCACTTGGATAATTTTGTCCATCATACGCAAATGAGATTTGAACGTTAATCTCCAAAATTTATAATCACTTCATTGATTACTAAGTTAGGTCTTTGAGCTTATTATTTTTTTTTAAAAATAAATATCATACTTTGTAATCCTTGTACCCTAATTTCTTACAAGATGATTGTTTTCTTGAAAACCATATGAAACTATGTTTTCAATGCATCAAAATTAACTAAAATAACCATCTATATATGGTAAAACCTCTTGCAGAGAAAAGAATTCAAAGAAGTCTAAATTAATGAAGGATCACTCTCCAAAATTCACATTAGGGTCTAACTAAATTTAGATTTGTTGAAAAATCTCATATTTTGTCGGTGGGCGGGGCTGGGGATTAAAAAGCACTCTCTAACAAATATAACTCCTTACGCAGTAAGGCTCGAATATAATACATCTGATTAAGGACGAAAAAGTACCTTATAGCTCCACCCTAACCTAGTTACAAGCTCCTATATATCCAACTACATGAAGATGAAGCTGAAAATATATATAGTAAATTCCAGTGGCGGAGCCACATAATAAGAAGGGGATTCATCCGGAAAATTATACTATATATATATATGGTAAAATTAATTTTTTTATGTATATACAATAAATATTGAATTTCCTTCGATTAGTTCGTGTGTCTACTTCTTAAAATTTTGAACCCCTTTCAAGAAAAACCTAGTTGAACCACTGATTAATTTTACTTACCAACCTTGATGGAATTTTGATAGACTTTTGAATTGATTTTTTTCAATGTAGAAATTGTGTAAATATTTGTTTTATTTATACTCAAATCCTAGGGTTTTATGTATGCATAATTAAATCCTTCCTAAAGGAGAGAGAGAGAGAGAAGTCAAAACCATATAAACATTTAGTCAGCATTTATATATAATGGCTGGAAAATTAATACTCCATTCATCCCATTTTAGTTGTTATATATTACGCTTTTCAAAAGTCAATAAACTATTTTAAAGTTAGAATTGAATTTAATTAATTTGATATTTTTAAATGAAAATTTAGATAGTAAAATCTATATAAGAAAAGTGTTATTGATGACAATTTGTTTCATATCAATATAATAAAAAAATATAATATATTTTAAAATTTTAGTCAAAATTTACATACTTAGACTCTAAAAATAAAAAATATGACAACTAAAATAAAATCAAGGGAATACTATATTATTTTTGCATAATTAAGAAAGGAAGCGTTGAATTACTTGCCAATGTACATTTTAGTCAAATTTTAGTATTGCGGGGATTTGCGTAAGTTATACAAAAAAGAATTTACTATGTATATTCAAGTCAATTTGAGGACCCATTTGCCTTTATAAAATAAATAATTGTTAAAATTCAAATATCAAAATGTTGTAGTAAGGTTTGACTACAATATTTCATTATGTAATTATTTTATTTAAATGGTGAAGATGGTGGCAACATATGAAAATTGTGATAGATAATAGTATTGCCGATAATAAATTAATAATTAATGATTATTGCGATAACTAAAAGTGATTTATAAGAAATAAATATAAATAGTGAGTACTGACGATAGTACGTAGCAATCGACTTTAGTAATTAGCGATGCTAAACAATAATGATACGGTGTTAGATTGTTAACCATCGATAATAATGAAAGTGAATAAACTAATGACGAAATATCATTTTTGCCAAAAATTTTTAGATAAATATAATTTTGTTATAATTCTAAATAGGTCATGCATGAGCAAACTTTTTTTCCTTTTTATGATGACGAACAACATAATAATATTAAGATTGTGTTATAAATCTAATAAGACGTTGAATTTTTAATTTTTCGTAAGTCCCTTTTGGAATTCGTTCCACAGCCTATTGAATAATTTTTATGGATTCTGTCATTTCATTGATCGTACTAAATAACGAGCTAATAAATTCCCTTCTCGTTGCTATTGGACCTGTCGATCAAATTAATCGTAAAATTCATAATGATCGACTTTACGAAAATTCCATTCTATTCTAATATTCATTACGGATCAACTCATATATTCACTGTATTTTGATTACGAGAATAGATGTATCACTTCACGATCTATTGCTCAAATCAAATCAGCCAACGTTATGTTATGAAAGTTCCTAGAAAAACTTCACATTTATTGTATTGAGAAAAAGCACGTCAAGTATTGAGAAAGTTCCTTTTTGACTTTTTTTTTTTTTTTAATTTTCACGTTTACTCAGTATGGAAAATAAAACCCTAATTCCTTCAATCCAAACGCGTCAAATATATGGAATAATTTATAATCCTAATTAATATCAAAGTGGAAATCTTTGCCACAACTTGTCAACATAATTTTTTAAAATTATATTATGAAGTCATTTTTATTTGTGATATCATCATATAAAATATGTATTATTTTTAAAATAAAGTCAATTTTTATACTGGAATTCATTAAGTCAATTTTTAATTTGAGACGAGGGTTCCTAGAAAACAGTCTCTCAACCTCTATGAGGTAGTGATAAAGTCTGCGTACATTCTATCCTCCCCATACCCCACTTGTGGAATTCCACTGGGTATGTCATTTTTGTTATTGTGGTTGTTGTGGAAAATGGAATAAAATAAAGGTCAACTAAACCAATTGGTCAACACTACATGTTTAATTTAGGACTATAATAGATAATCACGTATTGTATTAACTCCAATAACTAATTAATATTTTAAGAAATTATTAATATGTTTCTGAAAAAAAAAACTTATGAAGGGGAATTATAGTATTACATTTGAATTGTGTTTTATAATATGACATTAATCTAGTGGTTATGTTTTAAATATTGGCACCATTTTAAAAAATTCTACCTTCGATGATTTGATATATTGTAGAAATAGTATTTGAACGATTTGACTTATGATTAGGAAAAATTACGCGAAATGATAAATATTTAAAGATTATTATGTACTTTAGCTATAATTTCGATTAATAATTAAACGCATCATAATTTGATTAATTTTGATAGAATTTGTATAATTCGATGTCTAATTGTATAAATCTGAAATTTGTATATGCTTACCCTAACTATTTGTATACAGTTTGTTGATATATTTGATTTGTATAAGTTATGAAAAAAATTATAATATATACATCATTTATAAATACTTTCTCATATTAACACAACATAACTATGAAACATAATCAAATAATTATAGCTAAGGAACATAATTAAATTATTCCTCTTCACTATTTATGAAATTCACTCTAGTGATTATGCTATTGGGTCATGGGCATTGTTTCGATATTTTATATTAATATTTGTTCAATAAACCGATGTCACTAGACATTTTTTAGAAATATGTTTATTTAAAAAATTATCGTCATCATAAAGTTTCAAATTTCACACATAAACTTCTATGCATATTTGGTAGGCCACATACCTCATTTGGGGTTCTTTCCATTGTAGAGTTTTCTACTTGGGCCATTTGGTGTTGTTATTGTGAATGACATGTGTAATAATGAGGGCTTCGTAGACACTGTGGGTAAGGACATATAATAAATGAATTGAATTAAATTTAGGTAGATCAATGAGTGAGATAAAATTCGTCCAAGTGTTAAAGTTCAATTCGTCCAATCTTATCGAGGTTTAATGTCTTTTTCTTTCTTTTTGTTTCTTTTAGTTTATATTTATTATTTTGATTAATATATACTGTATCAAACTAAATAAACTTATTAAGAACAACAGCAACAATATACCCAGTAAAATTTTATAAATGAGGTCTGAAGAGGGTAGAATGTACGTAGACCTTACTATTACCACAACGAAATAGAAAGGTTATTTCCTGAGAACCCTCATCTCAAAATCCATAAGCAGAAAGAAATAGATATGACAAAAAGAAAAAAAAAAGAAAGAAAGAGAACAAAAGGAGCAACTAATAATTTCTAGTATCAGTCCAACTTGTAAATGAAATTATTAGGGAAATTAACGTAGAACTAATTAATAAACATATCACTAATCTGTCTACGACGGCTCAGGTCTTCTTTTTCTCCACGTGTGTGTGTATTGTAAAAAGTTAAAAAGATTCATTTCTGATTTATTTATAGTTTGATTTGAATAAATTTTAAAACATTACTATTATTAGGTTTTGTTGACCAAGACTATTGAAATGTGAAAACATTAAATTTGTTTTCACTCTTAATTAATTTGTGTCATGTCGATTTTCTTACTGTCTTTTTACAGGAAGAAGTATTAAAATATCTCTGAACCCGGTGTAAATTTTAATTTCACGCCTAAATAATTGACAATCTTAAAAGTACCTATCTACTTGATCAATTGAACTAAAATACACCTCTGATCTTTTACGAGTATTAAAAATCTTCTTTAAGTTGACAAGAATTTAGAGATGTATTTAACTCATGCTGCAAAATCAGAAGTATATTTAAGTTCAATTACTCAAATAGAAGAATAGTTTTAACATCATCAATAGTTTATAGATGAAACTAATAACTAATGTCAAATTTAAAGATGTTTTTAATACTTTTTCTCGTTTTTATATGCATGTGCCTTTGCATTATTGTTCATCATTATTCTTCTCTCTTGTTCAAGAATAGTAAAATCATTTTCCATATTATCTACAGGTCATTGATTTGAATTATGAGCTCAATTATTGATATTTGAGTTAAAGTATGTCTACATTACATTTTTAGAGGTTATTTTGGTAGAAGAATAAGAGATGACAGTTTCGAAATAAAAATTATTTGATTTTGTCTTTGATTATAATATTAGTTAATTTTGAAATTATTTATTCCACTATTTAGATTATAATAAAGGAATGAATTTCATTCTATATATAAGACCAGATAATTAATTTCATGATTATCTCAATCTATAATAACTTTATATGTTTCATTCTCCTTTATATTAAACTATTAGGATTGAAATAATCATCTGGAAGCTAATAATCGCAAACAATGACGATGATAAATCAAATGACATATAAAATTATAATTAAAAAAATATAATATTTGACATGTTTTGGCCAATTATCCTACAAATCGTATAATACTAAATAAAAAAAACATTCTAAAACTATTGAAAGAATATCTTTCTCCTAAATAAGATTCTTTAGTGACTACATTGTGCGCAACATATTGTGTTCTAAGGGGGAGAAAAGAATACTTACAGAATTTTGAAAAATTCCTCCCGAAAAAAACATTGACCAAATATAAGGAATCTTTTCTAATCCTTCCTTGAATTTTAGGTTAACGCAAAATATTTTGTACACTAAAGAGATCGTTTGATGTGAAGTAAAAGTTATTATATTTTTAAAATAAAATGTAAAATTATTTTATTCATGTTTGATTGAAAGTATAAGACAATCCTTGAACTATTTATCCCATCACTTTTGTCATAGTGATGGAACTAATTATCCCATATATATGATAAGACAACTTATTCCAAACTAAATTATTTCAGAATTAATTATCTTAAAATAATATATTTGCCAACCAAACAACCCCTCAAATATCATTTTATACTTCTTTTCTTTTGTGGATGAATTTCTCTTTCTTTTACTTTTTCATCTCATTGGATAAGGAAATTCATGAGAAGTTACCTAAAATTTTCTAGGAGAATCAGCTTAGGCAACAACAAAAAAATTGAGAGTGATCTTAATGGTATATTCTCCCAAATTTTCCACATATTAATTGCACATGTGTGTGTTTATTTTTGGTAAAGGTTGCATAAACAGCTGTCTTAAGAAAAGTACTCAATAGAGATGGCAATGGAGCGAGACAGACATGAAATAAATTATAATAATATATTATTATTAAAAAAGTTAAAGTAAATATGTATAGAGGAATAAATTATTAACTTTAAACTCTTGATGTCGCTAAATATTTTATTTTTTTAATCAATGCACGACTAATATTTAGTTCATTAACAACATAACTAGTGAAATTTCACAAGTAAAATCTAAAAAAAGTAAAATGTACACAGACCTTATCACTACATCATAGAGGTAAAAAAGTTATTTCCCTAATATTTAGTTCTCTCATATATTAAAATTCAACTTCAGTCATTTACATATATTTGGAGAACTTTAGTATATGGTAGAACTAAATATTAGTCATGGATTTGAAGTGGGTGTTTGTGAAAATTTTGATTTCAAATCAACTTTCTAAAAACATTACACATAAGTTTGACTCATATCTCAATTTGTGCGGTATAGTTTAATTTTCGAACATCAAATAATTTGATTTTGTATAAAATCTATAAATTTTTTTGAAATAAAATTTACGCAAGTATTTGAAGCAATAGTTTATATAAGGAGCATAGAAGTGTGATTTCTCTGACAACTTAATTTTTTTAAATGTGATGCTAATACAATTTTAATACATATTAAAACTAACTATTTATAAAAACATACATCATATAAGTTTTATTGATAGATAAAATTTATCACACACTTTAATATATACTATGTCAATATATTACCAAACAAGCACAGTATATTGTTAAACACTTATAATATATTCATACTACATGCATAATTCACCTTTAATACAATATATTATTATAAATAGTAAAACAACATACCCAGTGAAATTCCACAAGTAAAGTTTAGAGAAAATAAAATGTACGCAAATCTTACCACTACTTCATAGAGATAAAAAGTTGTTTCAGAAAGACAGATTACTACAACTATAATAAATAAAAATTATCACAAAATTAATAATTATTTCTTAAAAAATACTCCATCAAGTAAAAATATTCAGTAAAGATTTATGCAATTTAACTCTAACTTGTCTTGGACTAAAAAATTAATTATTGTTACAGTATTTATTTTTTGTCCTCCATTTTGTGACCACAAATCTGAACGTGATTTCCACTCTTCAATTATCATAAAGGAAAAAATCATAATCTTGTCCCCTCCATTATCACAAAAAAAACAATATTTTTTCAATTTTTTGTCCTAGTTAACATCTTGACCTTGAAGTCTCCATGAACTTGTTATGAATCTTGTCTAGTTTAGATATCTGACTGTTAGCAAACAAAAGCATCATTCTTAACCCGTCTTCAATCACGCGTGCACACAAGAATACATCTCCCTTTTTTTTTATTTGGCGTTCGATATTCATTTTCAAAAGTTCAAACACAAAATCTTTAATTATGAATGAAAAAAAAAACATCTTACTCCACTACAATCTTTGATGGTTATAGCTTAATCTACATCAACATTATAAAAGAATTAGCTCAAACACCCCCAAAAGTCTCCAAGCGTCAACAAAGCAACCTAGGACAAAGCTAAGTTTTATCTTACATTACATGTTCGACAAAATTCCGTAGCTTTTACTCAAATTTTATATTTATGTTTAAATAATTTATCGAAAATCCAACAAACTACCTTAGCTTGTCTAGAATTCAAAACCTATAAATTCAACTTCTTAGTTTCGCTTCTGAAAGAGACTATTGTCTCGCTAAATTTCATAAGGGGGATAACTAGCCGGTCATCATAGCACACAAGTTGGTCAGTGGGCGTAAGAGAGTATTTCACCAGCAGTTGAGTAATCAAACTCGGGTTTTATACAGCAATAACAAAGAATTCAGTGAAGTCTCACAAAGTAGGGTCTAGGAAAGATAAAGTGTATGCAGACCTTAACACTATCTTATGGAGATAGAAAAGTTGTTTCCAAAAAACGCTTAGTTCAGATATATTCACCCCAAGTAAAAGAAGAAAAACAGCACATAGAATAATGGTTAAAACAACGAGCAATGTCAATTCTGCACGAAAACACAATAAAAGTAGCAAAATAATAAAAGAGCAATAACAATACTACCACAATAGCACAACTAGTCCTATGACAAACCTAAAATCGTGACAAGACAAGATAATATTCTACCCCTACTAATCGTCTACCCTAGTAAGCAATCTCCGCTCCTTATCATAGGACAGATTGTTGTGCAACCTCTCAGAGTAAATATGTGTACCTCATTATCAAATGGAGCTGAAGTATGTCTGAAAGAGGTACAAGTGTTTTGAAGTATTGAGGGGCCATTTGATAGCTATGTAGTTACTATTAAAATAGAAATTAATTATGGAAGAGTTTAAGTATTGTTTTATACCGTGTTAAATTGTTTTATCTTCTAGTCTGCATAAAATAATTCAAATTCTTCCATCTTATACAGTGTATTAGTTGTGCAAGTTCGTAGTAATTTTATACATGAATAACTTACCTCTTAATCAATTCTTAGATGTATAAAAGTTTAGTACTCCCTTTGTTTAAAAAAGAATGAACCTGCTTTCTTTTTAGTCTGTCTAAAAAAGAATGACCCTTTTTTCTTTTTTTAGCAACATTTAATGCTGTTTTCCACATAGCATGTTTACAACCACAACATTAAAGGTCATTTTTGTACATTTGGCATAACTTTAATCTAAGAATACAAAATTGAAAATTCTTTTAGTTTTTTGAATTTCGTGTCAAATTAAACTAAGTCATTCCTTTTAAAATGGATGGAGTACATATTCAACTCACCTCCAAACCAGTTACTAAATGATTCCTAAAGGTCTCACATCCTTACTACTAAAAATAGCTTGAAAAGAAGAAAAGGATGCTCACTCGACCAAAGTTTAAAAGTCTAAGTTGTATCTTCGCCAAGGGTAGTTCACTTTGGCTTGTCAGTCCAGCACATCTAAACGTTGAATTGATTCGGATTAATGATTAGAAAATTTAATTAGTTCTCTCTAGTAACTAAACCAATTAACAACAACATTACCCCGGTACCTCAAAGGCTCCCGCCCATTGCGGGGTAAAGGGGGTCGGATGTACGCAGCCTGACCCCTATGTTTAAAAACATAGAGCGACTGTTTCCGGATGACCCATGATGAGCGTTTAAAGTAACTAAACCAATTATACGGTGAAAAAAAGGAGATTAAGCTTTGTATAAGTTGGCAGATTGAGCTCTGACCAATGTTGAGCACATCTTAACCCAACTTGTTTCCGTCCACAATAACCTTTGAGCAAATAGGACCCGTCCATTTATTAACTCTATACATCTTCACTCAATCAAGTTCAGTCCAACCCCTCTACTTGACACCCCTAATTCTTCTTAACAAGACTAATTACAACTTCACAACCAAGTTAAGGTAATTAGAGTTCGTTATAGTATACTTGGTTTAGGTAGTACTTAGAGTATAAAAATGAAAATAATGACTGAACAATAACCTTAATTATAGTAGTAACATAAACAGGACTTGCAAAGGTACTCAATTAAAACATCAAGAAACTAACTTGAACCTCTTCCAAAATGTAAAGAAATTTATAATTTTCTTATATCAAAACTCAAGTTCATGTTTCATACATACTTGGAGGAAAGTTACCAGGATTAATATCTCTGGTCAAGTTGTATCCTGGGAAGCAAGCTGATGCTCAAGGAAAATTTGAGATGATGCATCCCAGAGATCCTTTGCGAGTTTGGAGTTATAAGAAAGCCAAGAAGATCTTAGAGTTCTACCATTTCCTCCAAAGAAGTATACTCCCGAGGTTTCCTGGTACAGTTATCAAAGCATGAGGAGCCCCAGATAATAGCCAAGAAAATTTAATCACAGTTCAAGATGAAATAGTAATAACAGCAATAATACAAATGTTCCAATAACTGAATACATAAATCAGCTCATGAGAATAGCAATTATAAGATGTTCCGAAGAGCGCCCCCCCACCAAAAAAAAGTGGCAATTAAGTATGAACATTGGCTGCAGAGAGATGGCATAAATATGTCATTACACAATGGTTAAAGAAGTCTCATAGGGGCAACATGTAAAAGGGATGATATCTATGTGTTTCAGTTGCATTTTTCTCGTAAATGATATGCAACTCAAAAGAGTAAACTGCACATTTGTAGAATTCCTGCAATACCCCATCTTGTGAATGTACTTGCATCAGTGGCTTATGTAATACATGGCATGAGAACATATACTCATTTCAAGTTTGATAGGACTTAGGAGTGTGTTGGACACTATAAGGGTAAACTATGGGCTATGGACTTGTGAAAGATGATGTTGATTGCAATTGGTCAGATATTTCACAATCCACCTGATTTGTCAAGCCCATTTTCTGTGTTGACATAGCATAACTACTTCTGCGCTGGAGGATTATTCTTCATTAAAAATAAGAGGATCCATTGACTAGATGGGTACTTTAAAAAATTTCACAGAGAAACAAGTTCCAAAGAACTTTTTGCTTCAGCTTCTATGAGAAAATTGTAGGCATTGACCAAACAGGAAATTAAATCAAGGAAATGCCAATAAATTGAGAGCCAATTGATACGTATCACAAAACAGAAGATAAGAGAACAGACTTACTGGTGGTGCATGTACTGCATCTAGAACAGACCCAATTCCTACTTCAGGAGACTGCAAAAGCCCCAAAAGTTTCAAAACGTAGAAAGCCAACCATGAGAGGCATGAGGGAATTTCTCGCATTATATTGGTTTTCACTACTCCAGGATCTGCAGCACTTCATCATTCCAGAAACCAAAATAGAAGTGTTCAGGCAAATAAATCACAATTTACATTTATAATCACAGTTTTCACCGTAAATCAAATGGTTGTTTCTGACTGAGAGGCAGGTAATAGTGAGGCTGAAAGTAGATTAACATGGTGGAGCAGTTTTCTCTTAGTTTTTGCTCCAAAACCACTTTTGATCCAATTCAGGCATCACAGACTCTATTACTTTCCCAATAACTCATAGATCGCAAAGGAAGGATCCAAATTAACAACACACACCCATCAACTCCAATTTAAACACAGTATCTGCCTAAGTTTCATGCCTAAACACCTCAGTTATCTTCTTAGTGGGCATGTAAACACATATTTCATTAACAAAAATGAGCACAGCATAACTTTTATTATTTTATTGCAGAAAGTAATAGAGACTAACTAGATGCTTCACAACCATACAACTGAAGCAGTCCCACAGTGCCCATAATTTATACCAAATATGCTCCTTTGATGTATGATAAGCAAACATAGTGTGCAAACACTACTCTTGAAATCAGTATCTCCTTCAGAAGGTATCATAGTTCTGCTCTCTTGTGATGCAGCTATCATGTTACACCCAGAAAACCTCAGTTTTAACTTTGAAAACATATGCATAATCATGAAAAAATTTTAACTTTGAAAACATATGCATAATCATGAAAAAGTTTTTAACTTTGAAAACATATGCATAATCATGAAAAAAGAACTAGCCTACAATTTGGTTTCTAGGTAAATGGATATGGACAAACAGATGACACCACAGGACAAGTATGAATTAACCTGTACAACCATCACAAAAGATGAGCTTTAGTTTAGTACGCAAACACATTCTTGAAACCAAGGCATCTGGCTTGAAAGGTATAGAATTAAATTGATAAGCATAATGGCTTACGAGGTGACATAAAAAGCATAACATGTGTTTGATATCAGAGAACATGAACATACATGACAGAGATACTATGAGATTTCTCCACCAGACCAACTTGCCGATGAAGCTCATATGTGAAGAGCAGAAGGCATACTGCAAAAGAAATGGCCAGAGTTTTTAGGTGCCAATGGGTTCAAGGATAGCAGTGATTACTCTAATTTGGAAAATTCAACTTACATTTGGAGTACTCATATACATGAGCAAATGGATAGGAACTTAATTTAGAAAAACACTTCCCAGATATTGTTTCTCTGGTGATCTCCATGCTAGACACTATGGAGCAGAAGTAGAAAATGCCAAATTACAATCTTATCTGTATATTCACCAATAACAGCCAAAAAAGCATTCCAAAAGAAAATTGCAGTTCTGATTCAATTCTTATCAAGAAAACTACCCTCATCAATTTATATTCTACTATATTTCAGGAAAAAAAAAACATGAATGAACAGGATACAAGAAGCATTCTTAGCAGAGACTTTATTAACACAAAGTATGTTCCAATGGCATCTGTCCATTTGGCAATGAAGAATCTACAATAATCTAGCTCATTGTCTCAGGCAACCTTCATCCCGGAACTCTAAGGCTGAGTTGCTTATCAGCTAAATATCTTCAAACTGACTAAAGGACGCTAGTCCTAACAGTGAATGGACTGAGAAAGATATTATCACAGATGAACATATGAACATAGCATATACTACAGTAGTTTAATATATGCTTTTGAGCTTTTGACATAAGTCAAAACCTTTTCTATTTACATGCTGAGTGTCGGTGATGCTGATAAACATTGAGTACATAGTACTGATAGCATATGAAATATACCTACCACTCTGATGTGTGAATGATGTAACATTAACAACACGAGAAGGGATAGGGCTCTGTGCTAGAAGCGGCAAAAAGAGTTTTGTAAGACAAAATGGACCGATATAATTAGTTGACATCATCCTGCAGAAAAAAAAAGGAACACCCCATTAACACATAATTATGTTTTTTTCAGGATCATTGCAATCCTCATAGCAGCTGGAGCAAAATGAAAAATAGAGTGAAATAGAGAATAGCTCCTAATCAGTGCTACAGGTGCCAAGTTTGCCATGCAGCTCACGAATGCAGGACTCTAACAAAAATAAGGCAAAATGCAAATTTGCTGCGCATTAAAGGCAAGTGAAGGGTGTTGACCCAATGCAGCATTATCTAAATCACAAGAACATTCTACTAAAGGTCTCGCTGCTAATCTGATAAGTGAAGTTGGGATAAATAGTGTCGATTAATAGTGCAGGATCCTAACAAAATTCACGCAAAATGAGAGGTCTGTTGAGCATTAAAGGCAGGTGAAGGGTGTTGATCCCAATGCAGCATTATCTAAATCACCAGAACATTCTACTAAAGGTCTCGCTGCTTATCCGATAAGTGAAGTTGAGATAGATAGTGTCGATTAAAGTACTCTCCTATATAGTGTTTTATATCTCTGTAACATTTGCTTTGTTCCATCAGTGCAAGGATTAATAGAAAGAGTTTTTCCACAATAATAAAGGATGAAACACATATATTTGCAGTTCTGTTTGAGAAGAATGCTCAAGCCAACCCATTGGAGGGTTAATAACATAGAATGAAGAAAAGCAACGTATAAAGATTTAGGTGGTTTACTGATCACATTGTTCTGTAGTGATTCTGTATGATGTTGCAAGGATTCCAGCATTATTTATTAAGAGCTGGACAGAGCAATGCAAGCCTGAGTTCAACAGCCACTGTTCAAGAGAGTTTTTGAAGCTCAAGATTGATTTGTATGATGACAAATCAACCTGAAAAGCTTTTACACAAGCATCATCTATCTGTTCTTGAATTCCAGACACAATCTGTAAAACAAGAACAAAGAAAATATCCTAGAGTAGAATCACAACGAGATGGATAAAAGTCAACAACCCAATTACAGTACCTTTGACAATGAATGCAATGACCTTCCAGCTGCAAGTATTAGAGGATCAGTTAAACCACACTAGCATCGACATATGGAGGTTTCATTAAAAATAGCCGACAGTTAAAATCTTCAGTTACATGAACAATAAAAGAAAAAAAAAGTTGCAAATGTAACTGGAACAAAACTAGCCTTCTGCTGTATCAACTTCTAATACTATAGATAACAATTTACTAAAATCACCAAAAAAGCAATTTGCTATATGGAAAGGCAGTTTAAGATACTAAAAATAAAAAACAAGAACATTCCTGATGTAAGACAAATAGAAAACAAGAAGATATAGGAAACATGGGAGCTAACTAGGTGAATACCTCACCACTGTAAAGTGGCATCATCAATATTCCCCATTGAAAACCAGAATTTTCTTCCCAAATCTCTTTGCCAAACAGCTTATCAACAAAAAGCCATAAATAGTTGAGACAATTTCCTTGTACAATGAATTAACCCTGAGGGGTTGGTCCAATGGTTAAACCTTGGGCAAAAATGCCACAAGGTCACAGGATCGAATCCCCAGGGCCACTGATGTGTTACCCGGTCGTGCTTCAGGGCCCCGTAGAATAATAGTCGGGTCCGCAAAGCTGGCACTGGACACCACGGTTATCAAAAAAAAAATCCTTGTACAATTAATTTGTGAAGATGTAATCAATGCTTAATCCCTTTGAAGATGCAATTATCTAGTGAGGATTCCTTTAGTACAAGGAATTTTAACAATATTTATCCAAAATGGCTGCACAGATTACAGATAACAAAACATCTTTCAAGAATATACTTGTGATGAAAATACCAAGCCATGACAGAATAAGATTTGGTTTCATAATCAGCATGTAAATCAGGTCATTAAGTCATACATGATTCATGATTCCAGTCTATGCAGTATAATCCTCGAAGGACTCAGAATATAAAAATGAAATTTATCAGATATTAGGAAAGCAGGTAAATATGAACTCAATAACATCGATAAGTGCCTCCTTATAGCATAAGTCACTTGACATAATTAACAGAATTTGATAGAAGGCACACCAACACCACAAAATTGTCAAACTAGGAAATAATGTTTGACACTCTCCATTTGCAGATTCCACATAAGCTACTAGGGATAACAAAAAGGTTGGAATTAACAAATATTTCATAGCACCCTTAACATACATCTTAACTTTGAGCATCTCTTTAAATTCATATCAATACATTTGTAAGTTTGCAGTGTAGTTCTCATGGTATGTGCTTCACCACACACACTTTGGCCTTTTAACAAGTACAAATAAAATTAGAACAGCATTTCATTTTTTAAGGAAGCACGCATGAAAAATCCTACCAAGAACAACGTAATAGCCTTCTTTAGCAAGGGCATAGGAAGCAGCAGCACCCAATCCAGATGTGGCCTGTAAATGATTGTAAATTAACACCAACAAGAACAAAATGGGGACGGTAATGGGAACCATAAATAGCTTGTAGCAATTGGCATATTTGTCACATAGCACTCTATGGCTCAAAGATGGTGATAGCCAACAAGAACACAAAGTTTTTTGTCATTAAAAACCAAATACCCACAAAAAATATTACAATTGCATCAACAAAATTGTGGTTGATAGCAAGCTGATTGAAAATAACTCCGTACCCATATAGTAACGATCATTTGACAGCTCGTTTGGAAATGAATCATGCAGGTATTAAACTCTACAGAAGTAATAAGTATTAGTATTTGCCTCGCAGTTTAGAAACATGCATAACTAATACCTGTATATGTTGTGAGGGAAAAGTGAAATAACTAATACATAAATAATTAATGGCCGCGTATCAAATTCTACATTAGAGGTAAGTTATTCATGTAGAAAATTAATTTGGTACTTGATTCATAATAAATAAAAAACCACATGACTAATACTTACGGGGTAACCTACATATTATATAGTTGAAATGACTAATCGCTACATAACTAATCTCTACATTACTAACATCTGTAACCAGCTAACAACCAAAATCACATAGAACTACCAACATAAACGGAGAAAAGGAGAACACAACGCACTTACGCCTGTAATTATGCAGATTGGCTTTGTGATAGAAGCATTTGATGACGAAGAAGGATGATAGAATTTGGATTTACGGGGGAAGGAGAAGAGGTGAAAGTATGATAGGATGAGAGAAATAGTCCAAACAACAGCCATTCTCCAGAACTGTAATTTGAATACAAAGATTAAAGCCTCACTTATCCCCATTTTTGCCTTCTCCGCGCTGAAATCTCTCAGTGAAAAGCCATACCCATGAGGTTTGAGAGTTTTCCTGATATTGTGTAGCACACTCCTTTTCTGTTGAAAACAAGGGCGGCATTAGCCCCAAATAAATATTCGACTATATGATTTTTTTAATTTAATTTTTACTTATAATAGTGTTTACTATTAGCCATTATTTTTCTATTTTCTGGACACTGGACACTTTTGTCACAAAATTCGTAAATAAGAATAAATTAGATATGACAAAATATTCGTTAGTGTTTACTACTCGGATGGAAACCGGCACCGTGGAATGGTGTTTAATTTATACTCGTATTAGGCTTAATAATTGTTCATTATTTATTTTTATCTGATACTAACTAAATATTATTAAATTATTTCATTAAGTGTGAAATAAGTACCTGATAAATATTATTAATATTGATAAATTTTAAATGATAATAATTAAATAATTTTAAATTTTTACTCAAAAATAATTATAATGTATATTTGTATAGTAATAAATCATCCCTTTTTTTCGTGCAAGTTTAAAGTGTAGAGGTATATTGAGATGTAATAATTAAAATATTTTTTGTGATTGATCATTGTTTTTTAAAATAATTACAAACTATGTACAAATATTAATATCATTCAAAATAATAAAGCAACAATTACAGTGAGTTCTATAATTTTAATAAAATTATATAACTAATTAAATTAAAATAAATAACAAATAAAATCTTAAAATTATTTTGAAAACATCTTTGTGAAGCAAATGTGTCATTTCAAACTGAGTATCATCCTATAAGTGAAAATATATTCATTTCTTTTAATTTCTCTGTCTTCTTAATCTCTATTCAAAACCATTAGATTTATGCATCTCTTTAATTTCTTTTCTCTCTCAAATCTCCAACAATGAAAGGGAAAAAAAACAAAAGAATGACACTATTAAAAGGAATAATTATTACTCCTAGTCTCCTACTATTTGATAACGGCTTGTGGCTAATGGTTGTTGCACAATTAGACTTTGCTATACGCTATTTTTAGTCGCGGCCTTCGTTGGAGTGCATGAGTTGAGCTAAATTTAAATATATTAAATTATGTACATAAATAGATAAATTATTAATTTATTTAAAAATTATTTGAATGAAAATTAATTAAAAATGATCATAATCTCTTGCATACTCAACTTTTCAATAAAGTCTCAAAAAACAATTTTTTTTTTAATTATTTGGTTACGTATTTAGTAATTTTTTCTTTATTATGACAACTTATAATAAATACATCAGACCAAAAAAAAATTCATGGATAGATTGAGATAATACGTAGGTCCATAATAAATGGATTCAACCGGACATAAATGGGCGGGTATCCAAGTTTGAATGATGGGTTGGACAAAATTTTTTCATGACAAAACTTACTTTAAAGGCCGACATTTAATTTTTACTCGATGATCAGAAAAAAATGCATGTTTACCTAGTTTGAGCACAACTGCAAACGTACTAACTAAAGCTGAAATTCTTCAAATATATTTAACTGTGTCTTTGTAAAAGCCAACATCGAACATACTTACCTGAACCTTGATATACTTATCAAGGCCAATTTCAAACATTATTTCATCAAAGTTACATATTCCATTAGATCAGACTTTAAATTAAACACTTCGGCATTAGATCAAGACATATATTTGCCCCAACTTCATAGAGATAGCTCTTTTACCTTGGCATTTGACGTATTAGTATCTACTAGTTCTTACAAAACCTATCATTAAAATATCATCGGACCTAAGCATCATTGTTCAAATTTCTTGTGACCTCCAGGCAAGTATCCAAGTAACAAATAACTTTTACTTGCAACTATTCCACTACTACTACTAACAATCAGAAGGCAAACTTACATAAAAATCATCAAGGTATTGCCATCGTCACTTCAGATTTTAGGTTGCACTAGGATCCTGTTGCCTCATGAAATGTATAAAGAAACGAAGGCACCAGTAAAATAAAGAACCTGTGCAAGAAGGTTCCATTGGTACAAGGTATACGGCATTGTCACCACAAAAGATTTCACAAATATAGCAGGATTCCCCTCATACGTGAACAAATTATACAAACTTGAAATAGTCATCCAAATTAAAATTATATCAAGAAAACAGTAATCAATGGACAATACCAGAACCTGAAATCTCCAACTGCAATAAGGTGCAACGTTCTTATGGTATCCCACACACCTTGGTATTTTTTTCCCCCTATGTTGGGACTGAAATCAGAGAAGGTTAGCTAACTTCGAGAGATAAGCACTAGATCCAACCATTGAAGCTAACTCTTTTAAGAACTAAAAAGCAGAAAGCATTCTTTAGAGTCAAAGATGGCTTGCAAGTTGGTAAAACTTAAAGACAGCAGGCACAGAAGTCATATAGTGGTTTAGTCTATCAATTAACTAGTGTAGCAGTTGAAATGCATCAAATGTTGACAAAGTAAAGAACGACATGATTGATAGACAATTCAACTAGACAGGGAAACTGCAAGATAAGAAAATGGTTATTAAAACCACTTCCTGTTACGGTTGTTGTGATGGGGGAGCCACAGAATCTTCATTGTAGTAATCATTTGGACAATTTGAAAAGTCTCTAATTATGTGTACCAAGAGAATGTAATATATGATCAAATCTGAAATGCATAAGATGTAAACAGTACATGGCACCATGTGCCTGATGGAGGTAAACACACTTCAACTAGAAAGGCAACTACCTAAAAAAAGCTCACTACTGGATGCGCTAAACTAAGGTGGATCTTAAGATGAACTGCAGTTTAAAGAAGATGATAATGACATCAGTCCTTGATGCAAATCTCTACTTGAATGCTGGAGGTTATCTGTTAATGAATATACAAATTCCATGCTCTGGGCATAGCAAGCTGTTTGACAAAGAGAGCTGATAGAAATTATCCCAAATGCAACGCTCTCAAGCTATGTTTTTACACAGTCGCGCTATGTTTTTAAACATAGGGGTCAGGCTGCGTACATTCGACCTCCCCCCTTACCCCGCAATGGGCAGGAGCCTTTGAGGCATTGGGGTAATGTCATTGTTTGTTGCAACGCTCTCAAGCCAAAATTTTGCATTCTTCAACAATTTAGGATCAAGCATCACCAATCTAGATATTATTCACTTGACCAATATCGTAGGCTACTTTAATTTGGTTAACATATAGCTGAACTCAATTTTCTTTCCTTGCAGTAAGGTCATCTAACCTCTAATTTGACCATTTACGCTACCTATACCAGGGTAACTCAACTCATTCATCATCAAATAAATCTCAAGCTACCCATTCCATTATTTCATCCAAACATGGACTATTCCATTCATTCCCACCATTCAATCAATATTTGGTTCTCAATCCTTCAATTATATATAATTTCAAAAGATGAATCACAATTGAAGTGAATACTCCAGGGTATTATGACAGAATTATATGTCACTTGGACCAATTGATGTTTTATCATCCACCAAAATCATGAATCAGCTATCTAATGGTAATTACATCTATAAATCAAGCTGAAGATTAGAATTCCAAAACAGTTAACAAGTACAGATAATCTACATAGCATTTAGCAATTTGTATACCGAATTACAACACGAGACAGTAAACAGGAGCCTACTTTAAAGCTAAAATGATAGATTTGATAGCAATTAACAGGTAACGAAGTTCTTCCAATCACAACCATATAAAAATCTAACAAAACTATTTTCCATTCAAATTCTCTTGACCTCCATTGCCAAATGTACACCAAAATTTCCTAGAATAATATTTTCCACTCCCATTAACACGGTAAACACCATAAACTGAAGAAACGGATGAAAAAACAAATAGAACTGTCTCCATTGTATAATATTAACAAATGATGGAGTCCATGACTCAAAGATGGCGAGAAAATTTCACTTCAATCCAGTTATACTGTTTTTGGACGAAAACTTCAGTCCAGATTGATTAACTATATGCATAATTCACTGAGATGTATCAAAATTAACTGAACTGTTCGTGATCATTTCAACCTAGAAAACCTGTTTGGTGGAAAACAGCATTGCGAACTCGACGAAGATCCCTCCCTTTGAGTGTTCTTCCCACGCCTTCGAGCACTGAAAACGTGGTTTTAGGTGATCTAGCTGATCCTCTGGCTACGATCTCATGAGGCGGAAGCATCTCATCGTCTCCCTCATCAGCATCGATTTCTACATCAGCAAGGCCACTTCTCGGCGCCTTCTTCGGCATCATCGGCACGTTCACTGGCACCGAGTGTTGAAACTTCCTCACCGGCACAGTCTGTGAATAGTTACGGTTATAGCTATCTTCTCTATCCAGTGAAGGCTTCGGAATCGAAGGAAAAACTCGAGAAAAAGGCATCGTTGCCGAATGCGAAGATGAAATCGGTGGTGAATGAAACAGCTTGGTACTAGTAGGTGAGGAAGTTATCGAAGGTTTCCGACAAACAACAGGACGGTTAAGTTTCCTGTGATCCTCAGGCAATGCAGCAAGAATACCGAATTTCTCCGGCTGACGGAAAGTTTGTCGGCGACTGTTCAAAGGAGGGGAAGTAGAGCGAGGCTGAGGTTCAGCAAAATCTCCTGTCCAGAAAACATCATCCTCGTTCAGCTCATCACCAGCGATGGATACATTTGCATCGCCGATAGAATTATCACTCTGCGGCGAAGAGAATACGCCGAGGAATCGATCGGACGACGGCGATCGTCGGTGGCGAAAGCTAACGACGCCGTTTTGGTCCATCGAACGTCACTCCACTTCCGTTTTGCCGATGTATGAAACTCTCAATTATAAATGGCACACAGAGGCTTTCAAATCACCTGCTCTAATTTCCTTTGAACGGCTGAGATTACTCGAGTGGGACCTACTAGTCTAATCAATGGCTGATGCTTACTGAAGATGAGTTAATAATAATAGCATGAAAGAAAAAATTAAAAAATTATCTAGTGACTAATATAAAGTAAGTTGAAAATTTGATATATTAATTTTAAATATTTTGAACCTTTAAAAAATTTTCAAAAATTCAAGTAATATGAGACGGAAGAAATATATTACATTACATATAAATTGTAATTTTATGTATAATGAATGTGGTATAAAGCAGAGATGAGTGCATAATTAAATTAATAATTTATTTTATTAAGAAGGATATTACATTACTGCACCTGATGAATTTTTAATTAAAAATTAATAAAGGTATTACTTTACACATAAATCGATTTATGAGTAGTGATTAAATCAATAATTTTTAAATTAATAAAAGTTTGATTTTTGAGTGTATCAAAATTTTGAGACTTTTACATCTAAACACAAAATCAAAGAATCAAACTTTTGGAAAAAAAAATATTAGCATCAAAATAATAAATTGAAGAATTGAAATAGTTTGGATATTTATACTCACCCCTAATTTTGGTGACTGTTGGTAGTTTAGAAATCAATATTTGTTTTAATTATTATTTGAATTCTATGGTATTGTGTAGTTAATTTCACTGTTGCATAGCGATAAACAATCTCATTTTAATTTCTTCTTAATTTCTCATTTTGCATTTTTTTATTCTATTAGTAGTCATAATTTATATCTATTTTATTATACTAGATTTACTCGGTATACTACTTTTTTTTCTTACTGCGTAGTTGAAAATGCGTTTTACTGAAAATAAGAGATCCCAAATATTGTCCAAATTTTTACTCCATAGCATATAACATGAGAAAGAAATTAAATCTCTCTTTCTAACTAGAGACGAAACATATAATTGTACTAAATAAAATCATAATAACAAACTCAAATGGACAAAAAATGATAAATTGTACTCAACAAAAATGAGCGCAATTAGTATTTTACTAGCAGCCAATCTTAAAATCATCGAGTCACAAGGATTGTGAAATAATGTTCCAGAAGATAGATTGTTGCAAGCCATACTTGATATTCATGTCCACATGCTTAGGCGACCGAACTTCAAACTGTAGAGTACTCCAAAGGAAGAACAACACTGGCCAAATGCCTCGGTCTGCAAGGTGGTAAATCTACAGAACATCGTTAGCAAAGTACCAGGCATTGAGCAAACTCCGTTTTGAGATCTAGAAAACAAATAAATCGAAAAGATGGAAGGTAAAGAAATATCGGAACATACTCGTAAAGTCAGAATAAATTAGCATAACTACTGGAGCTCACAGTCACTTGATGATTCTTGCATATAATAATCTCATACTCCTTACCATCGACAAGCAAGAAAACGTAAAAAAGTCTAACCAAAAAAAAGATCAAAACAAAACAAAAATTCCATATACAAAAACAGTCAAATTTCAGCTCATGGAGAAAGAAGCCAACTCGTGCATCTAATATTCTCATCATTCTTACTATGACACAAAAGTCATCGAATGAAATGTGTTCACAGATTAAGCTCAGTTCTTGATTGTACAGAATGGCCACAAAAATGTGATAGAAACTGCTAATGTGTCTAACCTTCCAAAGATTCCCAAGTTTTAGAGGTTTCCCAAACACGACCAAGGTCTTTTATAAAGACTCCAGCACCATAAAATGAATTGAGTTTGCAAAGAAAATCCGAGAAATTCCACTTGCACAGGTAATTTGATCAATGTGACCTTACAAAGTTAGCCGTACACGTCCAATAACTTGTCCCAACAAAGAGAAAAACAGAAGTTCAGCTACAAAAGACAATGGGGAACAAAGGTTCTTGAATTGAGTTGGCAAGTCAGAATATCAATAAGCCTCAGAAGTTTTAGCTCATCGGGAATACACCCCTGGCACATCTAATAGACTCATCATTCTTGCCATATATTGAATTACAATACCCACCTGTTGCCCACACACAACCCCAAGAGAAAGAAAGTGAAAACAAATGCACTAAATGTCAAAAAAGAGAGGTCAGAATATCAATAAGCGGTTTGTGTAAAGATTCAACAGGGAGTTCTCCCTTTCACACAACAGATATTCATCATTCCTATACCACCTAAAACCTAAGTTGTGGGAACTCTACACTTCAATGCTGTAACTGTCGGATTCTCCAAAGATACACAAGATTTGAAGTATCCCACGCACACCCATTGACATTTTTGAGGAGTACAAGCAACATAGCCTAAAACAACTAAAATTGATATTTAAGGTTCTAAAGACCATAAGCGGACCAATTTATTGCAATATAAATCAAACATATAAAGCGTACACAAAGGCAAGTCGGAATATCAATAAGCCTCAATGATTGAGCTCATAGAGGAATTCGTCCCTCGCACATCTAATTCTTTTTCATCATTCCTGCCATAATAGTGTCGTTTTACAAACAAATATAGAAATATAATGTAAACCACATCCCAATTAGAGAGATGCAAAGTATCATTGGCTCTATAATACCACATGAGCAAGGTAGAACCAGTAATGCATACGTCACTGCAGAATGTGTTCTATTTCCTTTGAAGATTCAAAAAAGACAGCAATTTCAAAATTTGAAAACAATTTAACTTAAACATTTCGTTTTTAACCTTTGTGACAAATTTTCACAACCATACAAACGCTAAATTAAGGTCACAAGTTTCAAAATACATACATTTTTTAAAATATGAAATGGGAAGTCAGAATATCAATAAGCCTCGATGATTGAGCTCATAGAGGTATTCACCACTCACACATCTAATTGTTTTTCATC
>JAOTQR010000109.1:3919242-3929813 GCA_025774065.1 Solanum ossicruentum | reverse complement strand
TTGGTGTTGAAATGTATATATATTTTTTTGATTTGCACCGGGTGTCCAAGTCTCGTAGAGCCCCGACTAATCCCAAGGGTGCTCAGGCCCTTGGCAAGGAGTTTCCCGCAAATGCACCATAATTAATTCAGGTTTTACCCAGTCCGATGGCCCGCATAAATTGTTTGCACCCAATGGTTTCAAACTTGAGACCCTTGAAAGGGAGTAAACCCCAAGGCTCACGTCAATTGCCACCAGGCCAACCCCTGAGGGTTGGTGTTTGAAATATATCATCCATAGAAAGAGAAACTAGATGGTACGGTGGGGTTTTGAAGAGATGCTAGGAAATTGGGGAGTCAAACATTACTCATGGATACATCTATGCCTTAGTCATTTCTTGTTTATATTTTGATTCTACTTGCTTTTCATTGTTTAGCTCCGCCATGAGTTCTGTGAATGTTTTCAAAGCAAGGGTTTTCTTTGACTTCTAACTGCAAAGGAGGTTTTCGAGTTCTTTTTTGGATAGAGGTGGTGAGACTTGAAATCAAGTCATCTGCTCTAAATTCTAATACAACTACACAGCACTCTATGAATCCTTAAGAGTGCGGGTTGCACAATTCATGCTCATTTTGGGATAAAAAAGAGAACTTACTGATGCAGTGTTAGGACCCTGGACCTCTACTGTAAAACTATATTAAATAGCGTGAAGTGTGAACCGCTTCTTTAAATTTTGAATTATACTTCTATGTTTTCACTTTATGCTCGCAACAATCACAATACTGTTTGTATAAACAAAAAATTTAAAGCCACTTGCTTTTTTTTTCCCCAAAAAAAAGGAAAGAAAAAGTCACTTGACTTTTTTGTGCTGAAACCTTCTTTAATGTTCTAAGGGAAAAGTCCTTTATAAATACTTTTACCAGCTAGGGTATGTGTACTTGCGTTTCTCTTGTTTAATTCTTTTTTTCCTTTAAAAGCATACTTCATACACACAAACATATTTAATATGTTGGTCTTTTGGTCTTGTAAAGAAAAGTCCTTTGACATTTGGTTGGGTGGTTATAGTTTGGAATTTGAGGCCTCAAATGTGAACCTCATAGTTTGTGTTAGAGTCCAAGATTGATTGAGGGTATAGGCTATAGTCTTGAACAATCCTTACTTCATGAGTTAACTTTTGAGGTTGAGTTAGTCTAATAGGATGAAACAGTAATGAAACAACTACTTAAGAACATTTGTGATCCAACTTAATGTCCAAAGACTCTTTTTGGATCCAGAGCTTACGCATCCCGATTCTTGCATCAAATGGAAGTTATTTTGTTGGACTTGAGATTCAAAAATAGTCTGCTTCTTCAGCTTCTTGTTGTGGTTGTGTTTTCTATTCTTTCGTGTTCCTGGAACAGTCATTCATTTGCTTTTTATCAGCAGAATATGGAATATACTTCTCTTGATTCTCCTTGAATTCTCATTCACCAATTTTTTTTTAAGACAGACAAATTTCCCAGAGTACCAAGGGCACGAAAAGATTGTGATTCGACGTTATAGTGATTTTGTATGGTTACACGATCGTCTTTTTGAGAAATACAAGGGCATTTTTATTCCTCCACTTCCAGAGAAGAGCACAGTAGGTACTGGCTACACCTCTTCCTTATGTACTGGTTATCTCTTTGGCTTCTCTTTAACTCTAAGCAATGCTAAAACCAATGGGTGTCCAATATGTTCAATCTGGAAATATATTGATTTATCATTGCATATTGGAAATGGGAGGGATAAGAATTGGGAGTCATGTTGGTGGAAGTTGTTATAGATTGACATATTTAACTGTGTTAAACACGCGTAAGGATGTGTGCGTTGGGGGCGTAAATCCCATTTTCGTTGGAGAAGTATAGGTTATGCAGATTAAGTATTGGAATCTATCATGGGGAGCCACCAGCTTTTGCACCAATAAAATAATCTTCTTTTCAGAAAGCATTTTGAGATTATTATATCTACCTTCTTGCAGAGAAGTTCCGATTTAGTGCAGAATTTATTGAAATGAGGCGTCAAGCTCTGGATGTGTTTGTGAACAGAATAGCTTCACATCATGAACTTCAGCAAAGTGACGATTTGAGAATCTTCTTGCAGGCTGATGAGCAGGTAATGAATGTTAATTTACTTGGTTGGAATATTTAGTGGAGTTCATATGCTATATTAACCTTTTGCAGAGGTATATGGCCTGGTTAGTCCGATGTATGTGATTCTGATTGTTACTAAGCCATATCATTGACTCTCGTCTTTATCTTGTACTGGTTATGAGGTCTCGCTAATTGGTGTTCCTTTACCTTGAACACACACAGTTGTAAAGGAACAACTACTGTAACTGACACAACTCTTTATTTCTATTAATTAATCGAGCATTATCTTTGAATAATTTAGTGGTCATTCAGTTTAGAGGCGATTTATACAAGGATTAGTAATGCAAAGATTAGTAAATTAGGGAATATAATGAGGGATTATTTATTGTTGGAGGATTGGTATGATATACTACAAGTTACTATACAATGTAAATGTGTAATTTAAAATCTATTTGCTTTTTAAACAAAAAAAGGTTCGTTTACTTTTGTAAGGTTAGTTTTGTGATTTCAGTGTTATTAATTTATGTGTCGTTATCCGCATTTTCATTCCACATACCATTCCGTGCAAGAAAATGCATAGGTTCCTGCAGAACTTCTGCTTGTATTTTATGAGGTAGACAATAATAGCAACCAAACATTGCACAAAATATACTAGTCTTAACAGATCTTCAGCAATTTGGAGACCTCATGTTTATTGATTTCTCTCCGATTGGTTTTGATGACATATCCTCTCAAAGTTCTCTTCTCTTCAATTATTGAATGCTTTAGATTTCAAAATCTGTAGGAAGAGTTCACATAACGTTGTACTTGAGATATGAAATGCTCATTAGGCACACACATGTCGAACTATATATCATGCTTTTGTCATATCAGCTTTCGTATTTTTCCTAATATTGCTCAGTTTATCTTCTGCTCAAAAGTGATTTGCGTTTGTTTTTGGTTGCCTTTTCTTCAGACAATGGACAGAGCAAGGTTCCAGGAGACTGGTATTTTCAAGAAAAAGCCTGCAGATTTGATCCAAATCTTTAAGGTATCTGACAGTTGCATAGAATAACAATACAATTTCCGTATAACTATACTTCGAATCCCACACTTTTTAAATTTTGATCATACTTAATGAAATAAACTCCCCTTCTATGCTGCTTCTTTGAAAACATCTCTATTGATGTAATTTACTGTTATCTAATTGTTCATAATTCAATGTGGGCCTGTGGTGCATATAGTGTGTTGCTTTTCTTGAATTTTAGGTATATTCATGGACTGCAAACCACATTTAGCTGACCCCACTGAGTGAGGAATATTACAATGGTTTGTCCACAAGATTATTGTAAAACTAACAGTAAGTCGTAAATGGCAGGATGTCCAGTCTAAAGTGAGTGATGTTGTTCTTGGAAAGGAAAAACCAGTTGAAGAATCAACCCCAGAATATGAGAAGATGAAGAGCTACATATTTGAGCTCGAGGACCATTTAGCTGAGGCTCAAAAGCATGCTTATCGTCTTGTCAAGAGGCACAGAGGTAGGGAAAATCTAATTCAAGGCATTGAGTACTCTGTGTAAGTGTATTTGCAGTTCAGATATCTAATACAGTATTACGGCAGTTTCTATTTCACTCTCTCAAGGTGATATCTATTCCATTCTCAAGCAGTGAGAGGCTTGGTGATTCAGGTGCCATTGCCTTCTTTCTACTTTTTTCGCCCCCTTCCTTGCCTGTAGCTAAGCTTCTGGGAGGAGTCATCCTATACCTTTGTCCGTTAACCAAGTGGGCTACTTTATTAACTAATTTTAAAATTCATATTAGTAGTTTGATCCTCATTTCTGTGCCTGAGTAATAGTGAAGGAAGTTCATCATCAACTTTTCTGGGAGAAAACAAGGTTTACAAGACATTGGCCCCAGCAGGGCTCGAACTCACGACCTTCGGTTCATCATCGACTTCTTTCTCTTCAATGGAAAAGTTTACAATTGTAAATCCAAGTACTGGATTGGAGAAGATTGAAGTAGATGTGTTATTGTGTGAAGCTAAGATCCATCTGCAATTCTGTCAGGGTGGGGGTTCTTCAGTTGCAAACTGACCTAAATTAGATAATAATGATTAAGACACTATTAGGAATGTGTACTGGAGAAACTCGAATTGAGCTAATGAAAAGCCTCTCCTATTTCCTATCATGAGAAAGGGAACAACGTGCATGATCAATTGCTTTTTCCTTTCGCTTATAGCCATACTGGCCGTAAGAAAATCCAGTTTTGGGGCAGACGGGAACATTTTTGTTTAGATCTGTGATTGGGCATATAATGAGGATGCAGCGAAGAAGATATTACTATGTAAAATTGCAAATACCCCAGATGCAATTTGAAAATGAGGAATTTCAAATGTGAACTGTTGTCAAGCCTCTCTCTGTATTTGACATTTCTTGATCTCCTTTTCTTTGCCTCGCAGTTTTCAGTCCAAAGATGGCATTTGACTTTTCTTATCTCATTGTGTGTTTGTTTTTCTAACATATTGTATGCTTTAATTTCCTTTCCCTCTTTATGTATATGACAAAACTTGTCATTCCAAGCACAGCTGACTTATGGTTTCTTGTTAACTCAGAGTTGGGTGAGTCTCTCTCAGAATTTGGAAAGGCAGTCAAACTTCTTGGTACTTGTGAAGATGATGCCCTTGGAAAGGCATTTTCAGAACTTGGGGCAAAGTCTGAGATAATATCAATTAAGCTGCAGAAAGAGGTATTTTCAACAAAAATAACCAATGGTCTTTGCTCTTATTCAGAATTAGGTTATGATAACAGACAGTGCTCTGTCACTCAGGCCCACCACCTTTTAATGAGCTTCGAAGAACCTTTGAAGGATTATGTTCGAGCTGTGCAATCTATTAAGGTGAGCGGTCAACTTTGCTTGTAAGAAAAAGGTGCTATTTACCAATCAAAAAAGAGAAGAAAGGTGTCATTTACTCAGCAAATGGATGGAGTTTTTCGATTCAGTGTCATCAAGGCTAAAAGGCAAAAAATGTGGGTGCATTGGTGAAGAAAGACACATGATGAAATTAACTATAAGCACATGAATGAAGTTACATACAAATGCAAGAAAAAATAACTATAAAGACAACTGGTAATTATATGGGTAGAGAAATTGCGATAATTGTTACCATGTGCATTATTTGAAGTAAATCCATATCAACCACATTCAGATGCCATCACAATTTTCTACTTACGTGTGGCATAATATTAAGTTTACTTCAGATCTAAGATAAATATTTTTCATACAAAATTTCTAATTTTCTGTTCTTGATCATTAGTATATCCATACTTAATATGCTGTGGCATAATATTAAGTTTACTTCAGATCAAAGATAAAATATTTTTCATACTAAATTTCTAATTTTCTGTTCTTGATCATTAGTATATCCATATGTAACATTTGGTAACAATAATATATCATTTTCCAAGCTTGGTTTGAGCTTCGCTTCAGGACTCGAGCATGGCTTTTAAGGCAATAAGGCTCAACTTGAACAAGGTGAAGCACCGAGCCTGCCTTGAGCCCTGCTTCAGGACTTGAGTGTGCATTTAACAAATACTGCATCCTCAAAGATAAACAACTGTTGCATCTGTTTTGTCCTTTCACCTTTTTCTTTGCTAAGAGCACCCTAATGTACTGCTGCCTTCCTACACTAATCCATGCTAACTTTGAACAGGCTACTATAGCGGAAAGAGCAGCTGCATTCAAAAAGCAGTGTGAACTGACCGAGACAATTAAGTTTAAGGAAATAGATTTGTATGTCTCGACACCTATATTGCTCTTCCTCCTGTTTTGTTTCTTTTGGTGGTTTCTTGAATCTGATCTTAATTTGCATTTGATGGTTGTTCTGATGAATTGTTGCAAGCTTTGTATTTAAGTATGTCTCGTTTTTGGTCTATGACCACCTGTATTTTAGGGGTGTGGGGAAGGTTAAATATGTACTTTGATATCTAAACTGCATGTTCGTTTTAAACGCAGCTTAATTGCTGATTTCACCTACATTGAACTCAATTTTGTGATTGGGTTTATTAGCCATCATGTTGGCCCTTGATACGCGTAGGTTTACATGGGTCCCCTTATTTCCACCCTTTTCTCTCTCGATCTCAGCCTCTCTCCTCTTTCTTTCATGATCAATAGCCATATAGGTGCTTTTACTCTGCCAGTGGTATTTACTGTTGCATACTATTAGGATGACAAACTGTAAATGTTTTGTATAGAAACCTAGATAGATGGGGCATCAATGAAAGGCCTTTTAGCATCAGGCGTCAGCTGTAACTATTATGTCTAAAGATTAAATGGTGCTAAGTGTGTATTTGATTTAGTGAAAAGTGAAGAATTTACCTAAAGAATCTGATACATTGGAAGAGTGAACTGAGTCACTTTTTGCTATTTCATTTGATGTACCGTCCTCCTTTTGTCTTAAAAAAATATGTGACATCATTCTTGCATATGGATTATGCATCTCGTAGGTGAAAAGTTACCTTTATACTTGTAAATCTGCAAAATAAGGAGTCGAAACGTGTGTTTGTTGCTTTATCTAAGACGGGGAAGTATGCAATCCTATTAATAATCTTCTTTAGTCATCACATGGAGCATCTCAGAGTCTCTGTTCTGATATGAAATTGGGGTCTTGCCTTTTTATTGCAGAAACAAGTACAGGCTGACACGATCAGAGAAGTTGCCTGAGGCTGAGCGTGAGTATGAAATGGTCAGTGTGGTTTTACTTGTTCTTTTTTCAGTTGTCTAGACATGGAATTGCCCGGGCAGTCACTGACATTGTCTTTCTCTGTAATACAGCTCAAGGCTGAAGGGGAAGAAGCATCCAGAAGATTTGATACAATAGTGAGACTTATGAACGAAGAGATTGTCCGATTTCAAGAACAGAAGACATCGGATATGGGACTTGCTTTCCATGAATTTGCTAAGGGACAGGCACGGCTATCTAAAGGCATAGCAGATGCATGGCGAAGTCTTCTTCCCAAGCTTGAAGCTCTCTCTTCATCATAATTTTACAACAATATGAAGACAGACTTGAGCGCAATCTGCTCTCGATGTGAGAGCATACGTGGGAATTGTTGCATTCACTTTACAAAAGAGGGTTCTTCGAGAATTGGTTTTGTTGCTGCAGCTTGGTGGTTGTATGAATTTTTAGTTAGATATTTGTGTATCTTGTACAGCAGCGAAGAGAAAAAACTGAAAATAGCTTAAAATTAATTTCTTTTTCATCTGACAGGCAAAGCTCCAAATGCTAAATACACTTGTTTAGTTCATAACTTTTTTTTTAATCTTCCTCATCCTTTTAAATGATCCCAAATTCCATGTTTCTACATTTCAATTCTCAGAATGAGCTGTGTTTCTGAACTGTTAGGTAAACTTTTGTTTGCAACAATATCGATGCATTTCTAGTAAATCATATTTTAGAAAATGTGCAACTATGATTCCACAGCTCTATCTTAGAATGAGTTAAATTTGTTGTGTTAACAAGAAAGGAATGACGAAATTAATTTGATTGAATATGAAAATTTAAGATTCACTTAAACCAATTTGATGTGATATCATTGTTTTCCCATTAGAGATTTAAGCTCTTCCTATGCGTAGGATTTAAGGAAGTCTTCACACAATATTGTTACGTGCATAAAGTTTGAGGAAGGATTAGATCACTATTATGGATTTCTAAAGTTTGAGGAAGGATTAGATCACTATTATGGATTTCTACAATATAAATTAATGACCCAGTACTAGCTATTACTATGCCTGGGCTGGATCATAGTCAAAGGTTTCTTGTCAGGAAAAAAAGTATATAGAACATCTAGTAATAGAGAAGTATGA
The DNA here is from genome assembly GCA_025774065.1 of Solanum ossicruentum. Lineage (NCBI taxonomy): Eukaryota > Viridiplantae > Streptophyta > Magnoliopsida > Solanales > Solanaceae > Solanum > Solanum ossicruentum. The sequence continues at coordinate 3,921,886 of JAOTQR010000109.1, read as the reverse complement.
ATATATTATTTTTGGACTAATAGTTGATATCACTTTCTTGAGATGGAGCTTAGACTATCCACCACTGATTTGCTAAAAAGGCCTTATCCTATCTCATCTACATGTTCACAAAATAACCAATTCTAACAGCAAACAAATAATAAAACTAAAACAAGAAGTTGGGGAGAAAAGGAAGGCAAGTAGCCATGTCTTCCTTAACAACTAAACAATTTTTTCACATAACACATAATTCTCAAGTACAAATTTGTCCTTCCAGGTCTATTCCTCTGTCAACTGCATTCATCACCAACAAGAACAGGTTCTTTAATCTCAGTGAGTTCTCTAGGTACCAGAATTTCACTGTTGTGGTGAAAGCAGGTAGTGGGGATGGAAGCATTTCATCTAAAGATCAAGATTATGAAGATGGGGTTTCTCTGGGAACAATGAAATTGCCTTCAGATATTGATCTTGCAAGATTTGAAACTCTACTTTTTCAGGTATTGTTTTTGATTGTGAATTTGTTTTCAAGATAGTTTTTTTCTTGTTGAAGGGTGTTTTGGAGCAACAATAAACTTGTTTTTGTGTGACCTATAGGTCGTAGAATTGAGCTGTGGAAGCAACCACTAATGTTTGCTTTAGGATAGTCTGTCCACATCACACCTCTTGGGTTTGGGTCCTTTCCCGGACGTTGCTAACACATGATGCGTTTGTGCACCAGACAACCTTTGGTAGTTATTTGCATGTTGAAATGTCTTTACTTTTTTAGTCTATCTAATTAGGTGTGGTAAGAAGAGTATGTCAGACTAGTTTTTGAATCCTTAATGGCCCTTCCCTTTGAAGCCACAGTCCATAAGTACGAAAAGTGAACTTCTGTTGTTGTGTATATTTGTTTGTAAAGAAAACCTCAACAATCACCAGGAGGTGTGGGAATGGTAAAGGCTCTTCCACCTTTAACTAGAGGTCTCTGAATCTGAATTATCATTTGGTTAACCGGAAAACCTTCAAAGGGGCTCAAGAGAATGACTAATGCGGAAACAATTTGCCTCCTTAGGCATAGTGTTTTGATTAGAGACATTAGCAGCGAGCCTTGTAATGAAAGGACTAGTTTACTCTCGACATTTCTGTATACATCACCGCAAGACCAATAACAGAAAGATGGAGAATTGAAAAGAAGTCATAACAAAATGCCATATTCGTGTTCGCAGACTTTTTGCATTTGCATATGACATTTGCTCTTGTTTGGACTTTGTGTTTATTTCTTGATGCCTCATTTAACATGCGAAATCCTCTGTATAAGTGTTAACATAGAAAGGAAAGATATCATATTAAGCACTGATCCCCCTTATTCTACTAGTATCTTTGTCAATAAACTGGAAAAGCGAGGATTCATATAGCTGACTCTAGCTTGTTTGGGATTGAGTCATAGTTGTTTTCATTTACTGTTTACAACCTTAGTATGTTAATGTTAAGGATGTTTTGTTTTGTGACTTTCAGTGGGCTAACAGCCTTTGTCAAGGAGCTATGCTGCCACTACCCGTGCCTCTAAAGGTAATTCATACTGATTTCTAAGCTCGCTATGCTGTCAAATCAAGCTATAATCCGTTCAAGCCATTCAGTAAATATGAAAGTCATATCATTGAACATTTAATCACGTAAAACCTCATGAACATTATAAACAATCAATCTCGAGTCTAATATACATTGAGAAACTTTCTGTTCATTCTCGAACAAGTCCTATTATAGTAGGTTGTAGCTGCAAAGAGATAGAGAGGAATTTGACCAAGGGATGGGGCGATAAGCTTAGCTTGTTTGGCTCATAGCATCAATGTCCTCTATTACAGAAGGAATGCATCGAAGTTTCAATAAACGAGGGATGGTTCAAGAAGTAAATATCAATCGTCCATATAACAAAATGAGCAGATTCTGCATTCTTTTTTCCTGTCTGAGGACTGATGTCATCTTCATCATTTCACTGCCTCCAATTCAGCAAACATATACATTTGCAGACTAAATACTCGAATTGCTCGTGTGGTTTGAAGAATGTTCATCAAGATAAGACTTACAAGTTAAACTTTTGTATACAGGTTGACAAAATTCCTCGCGGAGCCAGAGTTTGTTTTATTTCTGTTGATGATGCTCAAACAGAAGTTCTTGCATATATAGACTGTATGGTTTTCCCTGCAACAGAGACCTCACCTCCAATATTTCGAGCCATACGAAATGGACCCTCGAGAGATAAGGTGCCCCCAGGGGAGCCAAGAATAATGAGAAGCCTTTTAGGTGCCCTTCAGAAGTCTGTTGAGATAGCTAGAGTTTGAAAGTTGGAACACTTTTTTCCTGTTTCAAAAATTCTTTCTTTCAACACTCTTTTATGTATAAAAGCATTTCACATCTTCAAATTCAATGGAACTTCATCGCACGTGTAATGAAAATTTAGAGTATCATATATATTGTTCAAATCTATATTGCTCGAGACTCTTCAAAAATGTCTAACAGGTTCAAAAGTGGTGTATATTTGAGAATTTGGTATAGGTGTGGCATCAAAAGAATCTAATTCATGTCATATAAGGTCCATTAATTAGGGAAGCATTGTTGAATATATATAATTAATAATATATTCAAATAATATGTTCACATACAAGCCCAATAGGTGTAAACATGATTA
>JAOTQR010000109.1:3893349-3906343 GCA_025774065.1 Solanum ossicruentum | reverse complement strand
CTTGGGATTAGTCGGGGCTCTACGAGACTTGGACACCCGGTGCAAATCAAAAAAATATATATACATTTCAACACCAAAATTAGCATCACCATTAGAACAGACTGTCTAATATCAATCATATCAATCAAGACATTTTTCTCTTCAAAGTCACATAAATTGTGTCAAGCTCAAGGTTGCACTTTCCAAATAAACATCCAAGGGAAGTCCTTTCATTTGTTTACACTGATTCTATATGCTAAACATTGTGCACACCTGGTCAAAATATTTGTATGTTATTGAATTTGATCTTAGATTGAATCAAACTTAATGCAATTAGCTACTCTGAACTACAGTTAACCCGACTCCAGATCCAAAAAGGGGTTTATAAAATATGAAATTGATGGTAGCCCTAATCAGCAGCTCCAGTATAACACAGCTAATAGCTATACAATAACACATGTATATGGAGAGTAAACATGAAACATAAAAATAATGAAAAGAGAAGGCAATGAATTAAACGACCTTGGTGATGACTTTGTATGAGATATAAGCTTGAACTCCATTACCCATTTTAGCTGGATCCGTAACTGATACTGATAGAAACGGTGCTTGTGAAGATGGGGATCTAGGGCTCTGTAACGAACCTGATCCACTTCGTTGCTGCACCATTTTACAAAATTCAAAATCAAACAACACCATAATTCATCCTTCCAATTTCAAAAAATTGAGTGCGAAAATTTAAAAAAATTGTAAGATTCGTGATAATGACGGAAAATACGGTTACCGGAGAGTTCATGGCTGTTCGGTGGATTCTACCGGAGAACGGTGAGATGGATTGCAGGGATTTATGAGAAGGTCTACGGCTAACTCGTGACTTTGGGCTTTAATGGAGGAGTCCTTGTAGTGCACATGTGAAACATATGAGATAAACTACATTGTTAAGGGTAGTTTTGGTAGTTTATACTTTATTCTTGTTTTTTTTTTCTTTGACTTTTTACTATTATCCGCTATCTTCATAATTTGATTACTCGATTATTTTATTAAGTTATTATTTTCTATCTACATATTTTTTTTATAACTTGTTGTGGTTATATTTTTCTAATTTTCGTTATTACTTTTTCAATTTGTTTTGAGATGCTTTCTTTTTTAGACGAATCATAAATGGTCTATCGAATCTGAGTTATTATTGAACATGAGTATAGTTTATGGATATTCTATCTTCCTTAAATTAAGTTTATGGACTTACACTAAATATATTATTATTGTTGTTTGATTAATTATTGATTGAAAATATAGTTATGTCATATTTGGTTATATATGTATTAATAAGTTGATGAAGTTATGGTAGCGGCAGGAAATTCTTTAGCCAGCTCTAAATTAGCAAGTAACGAACCTGAGACCAAAGGTAGATTTTATTTTCTATTGAATGATTGTTTCATAATTTATCGTGTTATATTCTATATGAATTAGAGTGATTAAAATAATTTGCAATCATTTAAATAACCACAATTTATAAATTATAGAATTATAACCTAGAAACTAATTATCTCACATACAAAAGAAAAAGATCAATTACATAATTGCTATTAGACTAAAATCAACACACGCAGATTAAAATGTCAACACCAAGATAAAAATGTCACTAGAGCATTATGATAATAGATGTAATTTAATTTAGCTACAACTACTATATTTGCTATTTATTAAGCATTTTACCATTTGATCATTATACGATTATCATTTTTTATGTTTATCAATTAAAAATATTAAATTGTATAAAAATAAGACTCTAGTACAATAATTCTATATCATTCAATTTAAATCTATATCATTCAATTTATTTGTTGTAAGCTAAGGATTGTATGAGATCACCTGTTAGAACCCGTAAGTTAGAACTTATAAGTCATTAATTGGTTCAATTTGATAAAGTTTGGGACCAAATATAAATTTCAACTTAATAGAACATAAAAGTCTTTTAATATTTAAAAAAATATCTTAATCAATCAATATTTATATTCATACTTTGATAATAATATAAATGGCAGATAATTTAATTAAAACGTGATGATCATACGTTAATTATGTGACACACATTGCCCTTCCACTTTCTGTAACATTTTGAAAGAGATATAAATTAAGCAAAGTGGATGTTTTACCAAATATTGAACAATACATCTATTATCCAAAGTAAGATAAAGTGTTGAAAATTTTAGTTTTATCAATAAGTAACTTTGAAATTTATTTTCATGACTATCTACTTTTAAAAGTTGAGTCTTGTTAGATATTTTGAAATAATTTGAAAAATTTTAATTTTGATGATAAATTTTTTATTGTTAGTTATTATTTTTATAGCTATAAGCACATTAAGAATAAAATAAGAAATCTTAAATTCAATTATTCTCCTATAGTGTAGCTTGCCAATTGAAGACTAGAGTCTTTTTGACATTTTTTTTTTCAAGTTTCTACGTTTTCTCTTTATAAATTTCTTTAGTAAATAAAAAAAATTACTTGCACTTTACTATAAATATTTAGTTCGTTCTTTATATCTCATGACATAGCAATAAGATAAATATGCAATTCAACAAGAAATATAAAGAACAACTAATTTGAAAGCAAAAACATTGCATTATTATTCTGATAAATTGATAGCAGAGGATAGCTATTTACAAATAATTGAATGAGAACCAGAGAGTTGAAAAATCAAAATTTCATATTTTTCTGTTATTCCATAGTTTCTTTCTCCCAACCATTTTTTCAATATTCTATCTTAGCTTTGTTCATACTCCATGCATTCAGAGTCTCGATTGTGATTGGTTCAGTTCCATTGTTGAAGGCAAATAAATGTGCCTTCTCATTAATTGCCAATGTTGGATAAACTCTTGATGTTATGCATGTCTTCCCACCAGCACCAAAACTTTCAATGACGGAATTATCAATCTATAAATATCAACAACAACAAAAAAGTGTTAATATATAGAATTGAAATATTTAATTTTTTTTGAATTTTTAATTCGACATTCAATATATGTTTTGGAATCTGAAACTTGTAAGGATAGAAAAAATTTACCAAGCTCCTAAGAGACAACTTCTTATCTGCTAGATCAACGTCGACATATCCACCAAATGAAACTTTGTACATAGTTTCATTGTGCTTGAGAGTTGACCTTGAATATCAACCATAAACAAATTAAAGGTACAGTAGAAAAAAAGATGGAAACCAATCTAAAACATTACCAACAAGCCAAGTTCAATGTATACATACCTTTTAGCATCAGAACACAAAAGAACTTTGTAATTTTGTTGTGCCTTGAAAATTCTGAAGAAAACAGGTGTATTTTCTTCCAAATTTTCAGTGGCTAATGTAGCAAGACCAAATGGCCCAAGCCCTCCTTGGACATCTGCACCCCTTTGGCCACAAACATCTTGTGCATACAAATCATTCCAACTAGGATCAAATGGCTCTGCCTTGTCCAAACTCGAGAAAGAGAATGTCACTTCAACATCAGCCTGTCATTTTTCATAAAGTTCAGATTCTGAATATGTGACGCTAATATTAGTATAATTAAATCTATACCTGTGCAGCTGTGATTCCTGTAACTTCAAGCTTTTCCCCATTATTCAGCTTTTTGTTACTCAATTCGACCTTCTGGGCTCTTAGGGTGTCTAATTCTTCAACAGGCCATTGAACCAATTGTTTGCCACTTGGGTCAAGCCATACTTTGCGTGGGATCAATTGAATTCCAGCCCATCCTTTGGCAATATCATCATCGGGGAATATATCGGATTCATTAGCCCAACCCCAAATAACCCTTCGCTGCTTGCTTGGGTCATAGAAAGATTTTGATGCATAGAAATTTCCGTAGTCAAATCTCAATCCCTTCCAGCTATCAACTGAACCAGGATCAGGAATGTACCTGTCTTTTTTCGTATCGTACTTACCAATAGTGTAGTACTCAAATCGAGTAAGATCCATACTATTCTTGAGCACGTACTTATGTTCTTCACCATATTGATCTAGCCCTTTAGTTCCTTGCACTGAAACTGGGAAAAAATCGGGACATTCCCAATTTCCAGTACCATTTGTTGAGTGGAGTGGGTGTTTAGCCTTGATCCATTTCTTAAAATCTCTGCTTCTGTACATTATGGCTAATCCCCTCTTCTTTCTCAAACTTCCTATCACAATTCTCCAATGTCCATCTTTACCCATCCAAGCTGTTGTTGGATCGCGGAATGTGGTTTTGTTGATGCTATTATCGGGCACAATCAACGGGTTGTCGTCAGGCTTGATCCATTCACGAAGATAAGGGTCCGATAAATTGGCGGGAACAGCATAGTTTTGAACTTGAGTTTTGTTGGCATCCACTATTCCGGTGTACAAGATGATGGGCTTGTTACCAGGTAAAACAGTTGCTGATCCGGACCATGTACCGAATTGATCAAATGGTTTCGATGGGTAAATTGCAGGCTCCAAATTGATCCAATTGATTAAGTCCTTTGAGACTGAATGAGCCCAAACAATGTTGCCCCATACAGACCCATATGGGTTGTATTGGTAGAATAGATGATACATTCCGTTGAAATACATCGGTCCTATCAAAAACAATTAACAAAAATTATTTTTATAGTTGGAAATAAAAAAAAAGCTGATAAAATAACCATATTTGACTCACCATTCGGGTCTATCGTACCACATCCACAGAGACCATGAAAAAAATGAAAAGAAATGATTAGTAAAGATATCATAATAATACATATCATGTATCTATCGACATATTAATATAATAAATACTAACAGATTTTAACAAGAAAGTTGATTATACCACTTAACACAATTATTATTGACAAATCTAGACTAAATGCAACATGTTCATTGATGGAACGTTTATTTATATAAACAAATTAACACAAGAGATGATGGATTATTAGTATCAAATCTAGAATGAACACGATATGTTCTACAAAATATTCAGCTTTTTTGACAAAATAATATATACGTACCATTTATCCAATGTTTTTGCGGTTGGAAATGAAACGACATACGATGAACCGTCTGAATATTAGTAGCACATTGAGACTGCAGATGCACGATAACTTTGTGGGAAGCATGAACGATATTCTCGGATAACAAAAGAAAAAAGCTAATAATAACTAAGATAGTTGGCATTGACAAAGCCCAACCAGAAGTGTTTTTGGACGAATACTCCATAATTAATCGGGCTTTGACAGATAGTAATATTTAATCTAAATAATTCTTCGATAGAGGAGAAAGAAACTTGGAATGACAAAACTAATGAAAATGTATCGAGTATTTATAGTGAAAAAGAAAGGATGATGTTTGTTTTTATTGAGAGGAGTAGAGTAAATTTAGGATCTTTGTTATTAATTAAATGGATTAGATAAATATCTTTGGTTTGTTACATAATATTTATCTAAAATTTTGCCAATTATTTTGGATAAGTTGTACTTTTACTATTTTTCTGTAGAACAAGTCTTTTTGCTATTTAATTTGTCATTCCATTATTTAATTACTGTGTTAAAAGAAGTCATGATCGTATCATGTTTAAGGGAGACTAGTGACTTCATTCGCTTGTGGCTCAAGCTAATTAGTAGCCTAAAGCAAAAAATAAACTGAATAACTCAAATTCTTATGTTTTTAAAATTTAAAGTATATTCTTCTAATTTTTTTTAGATAAAAAATTGTTAGTATATTTAAATTTATTTTTGAGATATAAAGTTTTATTTAAATCTTTTGAATCTTAAATAAGACATCCAAATTTGAGGTCTAAAGCAGATGCATCTTATTTAAAGGCAATGAACCGTTCATAAAATCCGTTGAGATAAGTTTTATATTAAGACTAAAGATTATTCATGGCGATTAAATATGGCCATCGTCAAAAGGTTACTATTGACTATGATGGAATTATTGAAGTCGCCATATACAATATTGTTTTTTGTTGCAATTGAGAAAGTACCTTAAGTCCGCGAAAACGTCATAAAAATTTGATTTCTTATAGTGAATCTATTGATGTTACTCTGAAAATCAGATGATTATTCTAACTTTTTTTCGTATTATTTATACATATCATGAAATTTGATCATATATATATACTATATCCCTAGGGCAAAAGACTCAAATGAATAATACATAACGATATCACATAGTGTAAGGACATTTTTTTTTAATTTTTTCATTTAATAAAATAAGCCACTAACGATAGTATATATTAGCTCCAAAGACATCAAATTTCATCCAACTTATTCACATAACAACTTGCCTAATATTACAAAATATTAGTATTACTACATATGATTACACACATTTAGTTGCTTATCAAAACAAAAAGAAAAGCTAACAAATTTCTTAGTATATATATATGGTAATAGATAAGTCCATATATATACTCTTTGCCTTGTAAATTCACCATAATAAATGAGACAATTGTTGAAGTTTCTTAAGAACATAATCTAGTGTTAAATTTGACACAATTTTTGTCTCTTAAGACATAAATCCTTTCTTGAAAATGGTTAGTGCATCTTAGGTTCATCCATGCTCCAAGCATTCAAAGTCTCAATTGTGATTGTCTCTGTGCCATTATTGAAGGCAAATAAATGTGCATTGTCATAAATTGCTAATGTTGGATACACTCTTGATGTTATGCATGTTTTTCCACCGCCACCAAAACTTTCTACCACTGAGTTATCAATCTGAAAAATATATAAATAGTAAAGAAAGTAAAAAAAAAAAGGATAAAAGAGACAATAACATGTTTGACAAAGCTTTCGAAAAGTCAAAAATTATACTTTTTCTGTCCCATATTAACTGAATTTGTGAGATAATGTACACGTATTAAGAAAAACATTACTGATGAAACCAAACTTACCAAAGTCCTAAGAGATAATGTTTTGTCTACTAAATTTACATCAACATATCCAGCAAATGAGGGCTTGTACATTGCTTCATTGTGCCTAAGGGTAGACCTGTCAATCAACATGGAAGATAAGTAAGGTTAACAAGTACATTTGATCCAACAAATAATAAGAGAAAACATAAAGGGACCTTGTAGCATCTGAGCACATGAGAACCTTATAACTTTTTTGGGCCTTGAACACTCGAAAGAAAACAGGTGTATATTCTTCCATATTTTTAGAAGCTAATGTCACAAGTCCAAATGGTCCAAGCCCACCTTGGATAGTTGAATCCTTTATAGCACAAACATCTTGGGCATAAAGGTCAGCCCACTCAGGATCAAATTGCTCAGCCATGTTTAAATTTGAAAAAGAGAATGTCACTTCAATATCAGCCTACAGTCGAAGTCGAAGAAATGCAAGATGAGAAGGAGCTAGTGGATAAATTTATTTAATTAAAAAAAAAAAGTTAAAACCTGTGATGCTGAGATTCCTTTAACTTCAAGCTTTTCTCCCTTGTTGAGCTTCTTGTTGTTCAATTGGACCTTTTGCTTTCTCAAGGTTTCTAATTCTTCAATAGGCCATTGAACCAATTGCTTACCACTAGAGTCGAGCCATATTTTGCGCGGAGTAGCTTGAATTCCAGCCCATCCTTTCTTGATTTCATCATCAGGTAAAACATCTGATTCATTAGTCCAACCCCACACGATTCTTCGATTCTTGATAGGATCGTAGAATGATTTAGATGCGTAGAAATTCCCATAGTCGAGCCTCAAGCCCTTCCAACCATCGATAGAATTGTTATCCGGAATGTACCTATCTCTTTTGGTGTCGTACATGCCAATGGTGTAGTACTCGAACCTAGTGACATCAAGACTATTTTTAAGGACATATTTAACATTTTTTCCGCTATATGACGCATCCAAACCATTACTACTCTTCAATGATACAGGGAAAAAATCGGGACATTCCCAATTTCCAGTATGAGGTGATGAATGAAGTGGGTGTTGAGCTTTCACCCATCTCATGAAGTCTCTACTTCTGTACAATAGTGCCAATCCTCTATGTTTTCTTACACTTCCTATCACAATTCTCCATAGCCCGTCTTCGCCCATCCAAGCTGTTGTTGGATCGCGAAATGTGGTTTTGTTGATGCTATTATCAGGCACAATCAAGGGGTTATTCCCAGGCTTGATCCATTTACGAAGAAATGGATCAGACAAGTTGGCCGGGACAGCATAGTTTTGGACTTGAGTGTCATTGGCATCTACTACTCCAGTGTATAAGATGACGGGCTTGTTATTAGGTAAAATAGTTGCTGACCCGGACCATGCACCATATTTGTCAAATTGTTTGGATGGATAAATTGCAGGCTCTAAATGGATCCAATTGATTAAGTCTTTTGAGACTGAATGACCCCAAACAATATTGCCCCATACTGATCCTTTTGGATTGTATTGATAGAATAGATGATATATTCCATTGTAATACATTGGTGCTGTTGGAAAAAAGCCACATAAAAATCAATATTGTGTGTATGTAATATAATGTATATACTACAACAGCATTATCCCATTGCCTCAAAGGCTTCCGTCCATTGCGGATAAGGGGAGGTCGGATGTACGCAGCTTGACCTCTATGTTTAAAACATAGATCGACTGTTTCCGGAGTAATATAATGTTATACAATATTTAGGAAGAATGAATATCTAACTTACCATTAGGGTCTATTGAAAGGCATCCACATGGAGAGAGACCACAAGAACAAAAGAATTTGAAAAAGAAATGATTAGTGAAAACAATTAAATGCATTCCATAATTAATCAATAATTGAGAAATAATCAATAAATGAAAGGTGAAAACACATAAATGTAGGAGAAAAAAATAGGGGAATATAAAGGGTGCCTCCAACAAATTGATTTTCACCTTAATTCCATGGCCAAAATCTTAGGTTAAAACAACTTTTTCATATATTTTCATGTTTCTTTTTCTCTTTTGCACATTCTTAGCCTTGTATTGTCTTGCCATAATAATTAATCTAATTTCGAATTTGAGTTTTGGAAATTGAGCCATTTTAAATTGTTCAAATGAAATTGTATCATCAATCAATTTATCCATACTTATATTTCCATCAAGTCAATAAATACATGTCACGCATGTTTATACGTAGACTTTTAACTCTATACACATGTATAGATTCAAACTCACATTTAAGTCAAAATTATGACAATAAAATTGATATTACTTGCATTAAATTGTATGCACATCACGAAAACTTAATTAAAAAAAGGATAAACGTACCATTGATCCAATGTTTAGGAGGTTGAAAATGAAAACCAGTTCTATGAACTTTCTTGACACTAACAGCACTTAAAGATTGCAAGTCCAAGAAAACATTATGAGAAGCAAACACTCCATTAATTTTTAATAAAACTATAGAAAAGCAAAATAAATAAATTTTCAAAGCCCAAAAAGAAGAGCATTTCATTAATAATTCCATTTTTTTGTGATTTTGAGAAAGAAAATGAAGAATGAATAAGGATGGAAATCATGTTGGCATATTTATAGAGAAAACCAATTATGATGAGTGGATAAAAGAACGGTTGATTTTTTTTTTTAATAATTGAAATGGATATATATAAATATATATTATTTTGGATAAACTTCAATTGTATACCGTTTTATTTTCCACACGAGCACTTTTGATATTTGATAATACCTTCTCTTTCTTTCTAGAATTTATATCTCCATGTATCGGACGGTTGATTTAAATTTTTTATCATGATAACAAAAATATAGAAAATAACATATGAAATTAAAATATATACTGTATTTTTTATTAAAGAAAAGTCGAAATTTCTACTGTACTTTACTGCATAACGAATTTTATTATTAAATTAAGTTAATTTGCAAGACAAATAATACAATTATCAAGCCTAATATAATAATTACTTGAGTATGTATAAGACTCTTATTGGTAAGAAAAGTCTTATTTATACGTATTGCTTACATAAAAATTATCACATACATTGGTCAGAAAAGAATCTTATTTGTATGTATGGAATTACATAAAAATTGTCACGATTGTACATTCATAAGAAAAGAGACTTATTTATACGTATCTTTATATTATATACTTTGTATTTAATTTTTTCTGAATATATATATATATATATATATATATTAGATGTATATGATAAAATTATGTGTATTTTGTTTTAGATATATTATGTTCAAGTGTGATTTATGTATCTGAGATACATTGATTTTCTCACTCGCCCTAGCTTATCACGCTCTCCTTTGTCTTTGTTTTTTGTTTTCACACTTGTTTTACATCCTATGTATCTGTATTTCAAAATGTATATGATATCAACACACATTGACTCTCTCGCTTGACTCTATCCTATTTCACTCGTCACTCGCCTCCTCTCACTTGTCTTTCTCTTTATGATTTGTATTCAAACATGCATCTATTACACTAAATATATGTATCCAATATCAATGATATATGTTTCTAGTATGAGATCAGATATATGTATTTGACTTAAATATGACACGAGACTACTTAATCAGTGAGATAATATATAATTATTTAAATTATAGAATTGATTAATATATTTAATTGAAATATTTATGTAATTAGATAGTTTTACTCGATTATTATATTCTAATATATTAAGAATATCATGAACACACAAACTCACTGGTAAAGTTTCTACTGTGGGAATAATTAGTTTATAATATATGCATATATGCCAATCAAGAAACTAGTAAATTAATTACCATGAATATAATATTATCTAAACACACAAGCTTCATACTTAAACATTTCCTTAATTAACTTCATTGAATTGATAATGAAGAATAATTAGGGAACTCTTAAATTATATTATCGTCTTAAATTCCATATAAATTTTCTTCAAGGATCATAAAAAGATGACTATAAACTATTCCATTATACATATGATTTAACCATCACGTTTAATTAAATGGGTGATTTTTTGTCTGACTACGAATCCCATACTATCTCCTCCCCCATAAACTGAAAGTCCATGACCCCAAATGCAACGGAAATGTCGTCTAATTGGCCTTTGCCTGTTTGAACAACCTCAGTTAATTTTATTTTTCTTTGATAAGAATCAATGCGATTTTTATAAGGCTCCTCCTTGAAATGAAATTTTTTATGGAATTCAGAGGGACCATTCTATTATAACTAAGCTTATCGTATACATAGAATCTAGTTCTGTAAAAAATCAATACACTTAATTATAATAACAGAGTAAGATATTCAAAAAAGAATGTGTAAATTTTCTTTTTAATTATGTTAAAGATGAGCAGAATTAAATATACGTTCATACCTTTTATACTTAACCTCAGTGCACATAATTTTCCAATAAAGGGCTCGCACCAAGCTTCACCTAAGGTAGTTTCGTCCATGCTTAGCTTTCAATATTTAAAACATAAAACATTTTCTCTAATTAGAAGTCAACATTTGATTCTTAATTTATTAAATCCAACAACTATTTGACTATATATTAATAATAAAATGACACTGATGAATCAGCTCATTCATTACATCAGAAAGGTACATAATCAGCAAACCCATAATATAGTTCAACTATAATAGTACTTAACACATCCTATATATAAAAACAATGAAATATGTTAATTTAAAAACGAAAAATAAAAAGTAAGATGACATAAATTTTTTTCAAAAAACAAAAAAATTACCATTCAACCCCATGAAGATTAGCTTTAGATGCCAAATTCTCACCATAATAATTATCTCCATAAATAAAAGTCTGAGGCCTTGCTAGGGAGAATTTTGTAACATTATTGTTATTATAACTAGTACTAATATTATTATTAGTACTAGTAATAATTTGTTCATGAGAAGTTTCATCATTTCTAGCTGTAGCCATGATGTTTTTTTCCCCTTCACTTTCTCTATACTTATTGAGATAACCTTTTAAGGGTCCAACATAATTTTCAAACCCTAATGTTGTCATAGCCCATAAAAGATCATCTCCATTGATGGTCTTCCTCTTCTCTCTTTGGCATTTATCGGATGCTTCGCCCGTGATGAAGCTAATGAACTCAGACACGCATTCTTGGACCGTTTCTTTAGCTTCCTTGGAGATTTTCGCGTTGGCTGGGAGAGATTTCTTCATTATTCGGCTAACATTGGCTATAGGGAGGAACTTGTCTAGTTCTTTAGACAAGTTATCTGATGCGCTTTCTTCTGGGCTATTTAGGGTTTTCTTCCTGGTCATGATGATGATGCAGAAAGAAATTAAAAGAGGAGATGTGTTTGGTTTTTGTTTTGGGATATAGTGTATGTTGGTTTGGAATACTGAAAGGGAGAAAAGGGGGCCTTTTAAGCTAACAATAGAAGGAAAAAGAAACAATAGAAAAAAGAGTGGACAGACGGTTTGATTGGGACATAAAAAGGATATATATAAAATTATGAGTTGATCTTCTAAAGGATGGGTGGCCTATAGGAAGTTCTCGAATATATACACACATATAATATAATTTTATATCATCAGAGTTTAATTAATATGAATTCAATCACTTGTAAAATTTAATTTTAGAAATGACGCTCTCAATATTTTTTTTTCCGTATCTAGCTATGATTAGAACCTGCGTATTTTGATTAAGGGCGAAGGGAACCACTATTCTCCCCAGGTGGAATTTATCTTTCACTAGATTTACTCACGAATTCAAATTAGCAATGTCAATAGGTGTTGAGTATCACATTTTTATGTATATATTACTCGCATTAATCAATCAATTTAACCTTAACAATTAAAAATTTAAGTGAAAATCTATATTACTACTTTATTATAGGTCAATGAAAAACACATGTATTACATAGAGTTTGAATACATTTGACTCATCATGTATTGTATAAAGGTTAAGGTTATGAGGGCAAGAACTTAAATAGAACATTTAAAGGTCGAGGATTATCACTAAAGGACTCGTTAGATATTTTAAGAATTGATCATATTATTTTCTTAAAATATTCCTCTCATAATAATTTTAGTAGGTATTTTGGACCGTTCGTTGACTATAACTATTTAATTTAGGGGTAAGAAATGACATTGGTT
>JAOTQR010000109.1:3866333-3883976 GCA_025774065.1 Solanum ossicruentum | reverse complement strand
GGGGGGGTGTTGTAACTCTCCATTTTGAAAACAGGAGGTAATATACATCTTTCATTTATTGATAATACTTCTCCAATATTCACTCTCTTTTTCTTCTCCAATATTCACTCTCTTTTTCTTGTCTCCAATATTCACTCTCTTTTTCCACAGCCCGATGGAGCCAAAGATTTACTATTTTTTGACTTTGGAGTATGATGGAATAAAGCAAAATGGCTCTTTAAACTGTCTGCGCTTCTTTCAGTTGTGAAGTAGCAGCTAGTCAATGCACCTTTCGACGCTCATCATGGGTCATCCGGAAACAGTTAATCTATGTTTTAAACATAGGGGTCAGGCTGTGTACATCCGACCTCCCCCTTACCCCGCAATGGGCGGGAGCCTTTGAGGCAATGGGGTAATGTTGTTGTAATAAACGAAATAAAATGTTAAGTATGGCTTTAGAAAATTTACTTTTCAGACTAAGGAGTATGAGTACATACATACAAATCAGGAGGCAATATACTTGTATACATCTTTCATTTATAAAAGTAACCAATGTGTTACTCATCTGCTCTTCAGTAAGCATAATACCAAGTAAAATTGAAAAATACCAAGTAAAATTGAAAATTTACCTGACAACTGAATGCATTGTCAAAACATGTTGATTTCCCATGTCTTTAACCGATTCATGAGTACTTTGCCACCGTTTCAGAGCTGTTGCAGTTGTGCTTACACTGGATAGAAAAGCCATACACAAACGCTTAAGGAAAAGTAGAAGCAAAACTATTTAAAATGAAATCGAGTATAGGAGAAACAACTATTCATTGGAAAAGGACAAAAAATTTAGATCAGAGTTCAGTTAACCAAATAACAACTGAAACTTGGCAGAATTTAAAAACCCACATATATAAGTTGCAATTTCAGATACTTACCACTTTTGCATGAGTAGCTCCATTCGGCAATGTTTAGCAGCAGAGAAATCACCATTTTCTTTGGTCTCGCATTCAGCTTGAGTATAGAAGTCCTGCCATTTTCTTTTTGCATCTGTTGTAATACCTTCCATAGAGGATACATGCCCATCCAAGAATGTCTTATTTCCAGAAACAGTTTCTCTAAGATCACCAAGCCTTGCACCAACCTGTCAGGTAAACTTTGAGAAAGGGAACAGAAGAAAGATCATATCGATATCACATATGATTGGAGATCTTAAGAGTATAAGAACAAACCAGTTCTTTTTGGCGACGCATGTGATTGGAAACCAAGGAAGTCACCTCAGCAATAAGCTTTTCTGCATCTGATCTTGATTGCTCCTGAAAACAAACACAGACATCAGAATCAGAGGAAAAACAAAAATGTTGCATCAGGTCTCAAAGATACCTCATATGCCTTCTCAAACTCAGCAATAGACTTCGTTTGAATCTCAACAGCTGTTGTTGAATGCCTTTCAAGATTTTTTGATTCGTCTAGAAGTTTGTCAAAAAATCCTTGAATGATCTCAGAGATATTTGTCAAATGCTCTGTACTGTCCTTAAATCTCTACAAGATTGGAAAAAACAATGATCAACATGAAAAGGATGAATGGATGAACAATTCAGAACTATATCCTCAAATGAACTTCAACAGCCAAATCTCTGGATGTAATAAGTGTGATATCAATCAAAATTTACAAAAGGAGTTCATATTGAAACCTGACGAAGCTCTCTAGCAAAAAGCGCCATTTCTCCTTGGTGGGTTGACAAAGTGCTCTGAAGTTCATCAAAAATCAAATTTGCTTCAACAGACTCTGCATCTAAAAACTGCAACAAGGAGAGGAATATTGAAAAGGTATACAACCACAAAGACATCTGTTACTTATACGGACAGAAATCCAAATACATCAGAAGCTGAAAGCAAAACTGCCATGTCATACTTCTTTAGTGGAAATTGAATTAGAAGAAGCCAAAGTCGAAATTTCCTCCAGAGCGGCATTTGAAGTGGCTTTATGCAACCTCACTACATTTTGCATAGCCTCGAAGTGAGATATGTACAACACCTTGGAAGAACTAATCTTTTTCGTCAAGTCTAAGGCAGCCTACAAGAAAAGTTGTGACGTTGAAGGTTTAAAACAATTGAGAGAATCAAAGAAAAACACATATATCACTAGCCAAACAAACCAAACAAATAGAAAGGGGAAGGAAGAAGATGAAATTGGAGAAGAGACAGTGGAATCCACTAATCACCTTGTCATGTGATTCAAGAAAATTATGACAGATTTTCTCAACGGCGTGGAGGTGTTCATTTTGTCGAGACACTGATGTTGCCACTGTGCTGGAAAGAGAACCAAGTTGCTTTGCAAGCTCGGTCTGAAAGTTGTCTACCACTGACCGATTATCAGTATTCAGTTTATCCTCTCTAGCTGGAAAAAATGAAACAGATAAGATGTGAATAATCCTGGCAAATCATGCAATAGAAGCAATTAAATTACTAACCAATTTTTTGAAACAAGGAAGCATTTTCTTGAATTGATTTCTCCAAGTCAGCCCTTAAAACACATGCTTGGTGAGCCAGGGCATTTTCTGAAAATATCAGACTTCAAAGTTAATACAGAATTGGAAAGCACACTTCAAAATGAATGGCCAGATAATTATACCAGCTTTTTTTTGTTCAGAGATGATAAAATCCCGCTCCTTGAGAGTGTATTGGCATTGTCTCAGCTGTTCTTCAGTATAGGCTAGCAATTTGCTTGTTTGATTCAATTGTTTCTGCAAGAACCCTCATAAGAACTTCCAAACAGGTCACAAAATACAATGAAGGAATAAAAGACTGCTAATTCACCTGTGTTGAATCAAGTTTCCAAGTCAAATCTGAGCACTGTTGAACCTGACAGTCGTGTCTACTTTGTAACTCCTCAAGTTGCTGATTATCACAGACCAAAAAAAATGTTAATAGTCAGATAGAAATGGAATATTCAAGACTATTTGACTACAAGGGTTTCATTCAAGTACAGACCTTCTGCTGGTTTTCTATGCTAGCTCCCATTTGTTCAATTTGATCTGCCATTGCCTAAAAATAGAAAAGGTAAAGATTCTACATCAGAAAACTCTTGTAATGAACAAACTGAATTAATCCTAATAATACAACAAATAAAACAACATATTTACTGAAATCGCACAGGTAGTGTCTACGGAAGAGTGTACGCAGACCTCATTACTACCTCGGAGAGGTAGAGAGTCTGCTTCCCAATAAGTCCTAATACAGTCAAGAAAATTACAGATAAAAAGGGAACAGGGCTATAAGTAGATGAAAACTTGAATCTCATCAAGATAAGATCCAAGGATAGAGGGCATACTAGACAAACTAAATATTTTTACAACACATTCCTTTAACAGCCAAAAGAAGGAAGAAAAGAAAAGGACAAAGCAAAAATGCCCTACCTTTCTCTCGGTCTCCTCCTGATAATATCGTTCTTTAGGTATATAAACACCATTCTTCTCACGAGCAGCATAGACCTCTGAAAAAAAGCAGTTGGAACAAAGGAGAATTAGTAAAATGTTACTCTGAACTCATCGAAAGAAACCTTTAAAATATCTCAGACTAAAATTAAAGCAATGACCTCCTTTAAGCCGCTCAATTTCTCCATACAAATCCTTGATGAGGGTTGATTTCATCATTTTTTGATTCACCTATAGATTAACATCAAAAGGAATAAGATATTTGGCGCAACAAAGAAATAAAACAATTATTACAGTTCAAGTTTTTGTAATCTTATGTAGTCATCTGGAAAACAATGTACTAGATAATGCATCAAGTATTGCTCACTTAACAAATGTCGATAAATTAAGTCTAAGCGAATAGAATACAACTACGAAGCCAAAGTAACTAGATTCACATCAAGTAACAAATATACTTTTAAAAATGTCAACTAAGCTCTTCATTTTTACTGATGGCTCTGAACTCATTCTGACTGGTATAATACTTCCAGACAAACATCCTTAACAATAATCCCCTTGCAGTTATAGCCGTAAATCTGGAACATTTTGTTGTTGGTAGAGCAGCATACTGAATAACTTGATTAACTAAACTCAATGCCTCTCCACTCCAAAAGGAATATTAAACTAGCCACCGATGTTGCATGGTACTTTGAAACTTATAAACAATTCAGTAAATGTTCTAAAAAACAATACTAAAACAAGCAAATGGGGGATGCTCACATATCCCAGTATAAAACACTAAAAAGATAATAGATTTCTATGACGAGATTAACATATGTGGAAAGATATCCATTGGGTTGAACCACATCAAAGACATGCATACAAACAGAATATGGAAAGCTGCTGTATTTGAATGTGAAGTGAAGTGAACATTCGACAAAAATTTTCTATACTAAAAGAGTGAGAGAGCAGCATAAGGTGATTCTGCCAAGGAAACCATTTTGATTTTCCCAAATTTACCTCAGGCTTATTCCTTATGTTTTTTGCTCTGTGGGCATAGTCTAGCGTACTCAGAGTCTCCTCAAGACAGTGCACAGCAGGTGACACAGTAGCAATGATACATGTTTTCGTTCTTCCTCCCAATGAATCACGCAGCAAACGTGTTAGTTTGCTATCCCTGGAATTAGCATCATAAATGATAGCATAATAAGTATAAAGATCCAAAAATGGATAAATAATAACCAAAAATGTTACATACCTGTAAGGGATATGTCCAAGATGCTCAACAAGGGCATTAATCACTCGTCCAAGTGTGAGTAGACTTTTGTTTATTTCTCCAGCTTCCCTTGCACGACCCTGGGAATTAAAAATTGCAAAATATTTATCAGAATAGAATCATTTTCTATTTTACTACAAGTAATAAAACAGAAAGATAGAATGCAAGGTATGATTAAGTACAAGTACCTCTAACTGAGAAAACAAAAAGAGGAAAAAACTAAGAGTGAGGTGTCTTACAGAAAGAAGAAAAATAAGCAATTTTGCATGTTTCATTTGATGAGATCAAGAAATGAATTCTAATGAGTTACTAGATGGAATGTAAAGATGTTACCTCCCTAGCCCCAGAGCGAGAAATATTCTCGGAACCAGCCAAATCAACTAAATTCAGCTTGCCACATTTAATTAGTTCTTCACCTTCAGGGGTTGCTTCCTTGATGTGTATTGTTATGGAAAAAAGAGAATGTGACCGACTGAAACAAAACCATCATTTCTGTCATCTTGTGCGCAAATGATAGCATAATGATTATCAAGATGAGCAAAAAAAAAAAGTATACCTCGATTGCTTATTGAGCAAGGTTTCTGCAGTCCGGCGCTTTGATGATCCTCTTTCAAGTAAGGTGAATATCTCATTGGCACTTGTCACAATTTCCTCTTCAAGCCCTCTAACTAGAACTCCACCTTTCCCATCTTCCATGAGTGGCAATTGTTTCTTCTGTCTGTCTTCTAAAGCGACTTTAGACAAATCCTCAGGGGCTAACAAGTCAGTGATTTCTTCATTATACAACTCTAAGAAAGTAACTTTCACACTGTATTCTGCATTTTGACTCTCCAATGTATCAAAAATTTGCTTCACTGCTCTAGGTATGACACCTGCTTCTTGTGGTAGCTCTCCGTTAGGCCCACTCTGCGATGTCATACAATCAAAAATAAGAAACAATGTGCCTAAGCAAGCTTCTAAAGTGAACAAAAGCTCAAAGCCTGCTGTTCCATACCTTGGACCTCTTGCATTCACCTTCCATAGTGTAAGTCTTCCCTGTACCAGTTTGCCCATAAGCAAAAATTGTACAGTTAAATCCCTCTAAAACTTCATTGACAATGGGGATAATTGCTTGATCATAGAGGTCCCGTTGTTGTGCCGAGGGGCCAAAAACCTGCACTTTAATTTAAAAAAATCACATTTAGACATTTTAACACTGTGAATAACATTACACCTTGTAATAATATCAAATTAATTTCTATACCCAACTATGAAAAACCAAATTATCCTCTCTTTTTTCTTAAAATGCCTTAATGGAGCAAAAACTAAAACTGTATTTCCTTTTCTGGAGCAAGATATTAGCTCCAAAATACACTAGAATGCTTAATCACGTCAGCAAAGTTCCTACTTTGAAGCTAATGTTCAATTCCTAAAAAAGCCAGTTCTAGTTCATTTACATAACCAACTCAACAAAAACATTACAACCAGTTCTAGTTCATTTACATAACCAACTCAACAAAAACATTACAATAATCATACAGTCGAAGCATCACCTTATCGAAAGTGAAAATCCTATCAATGTGTTTTCCAGCAATGTTTTGCGAAACAGCAACCTCTCTCTGGAACTCATTGCAAGTCACCACCTGTGGAGCATTACTTCGCAACTCATCGTTACTAAATGGCCTGAAAATCAACCCAAAAAACAAATACCAAAATGTCAAGAAAATCGAAGACCCATTTTCCAAATCCCGTAAATTAAAAAACCCTAATCGCAAACTTCACAAATTTTCATTATTTTATTTGCAAGTTACCTGCAACGCAGCAAAACCTGAACATTTACACCTTTCTCCTTATTCGACATCTTCACACGGTGAACACAGGGTGAACCTATGCTTCTATTAGGTGTATTTGACTGAGCCACTGTGTATGTTAGGTGTTTGTGCGCGTCTGAAAGAGAAATGCTGAACCGAACCTATACTTCTCTCTTTGAGATAATATTTGTGCGAGCTACTGTGTGTTTTTGGTGTTTGTGCGTGCTTTTTGGAGCGACTGAGAGAGAGAGAGAGTAGCCGTTTGGGTTTTGGGGGAAGATCTGAAAATGGAAGCGGGAGGAAGAAGAAGAATTTGAAATTTGAGGGAGGCGCGGTGTGGGGATTGATCAGACGGTTGGTATTGCAGGGGATGAGATCGGACGGTTGATATGAATTATGACTGTCTGAATTTCAGATTTGTTGATAATTTTTCAAATTTTACGAGCTCTTAAATGGGCTTTTGGTAAGCCCAATTCATTAGTGATTAGAAGAATAATAATGGGATTAATATGGGTCATTTGTACTTTCGCCATTATTTACTTTTATAATCAACAAGTTTTTTTTTTCACGGAGCATGGGTTTATATTAGTGGTCATTTTGCACGCGGACCAAATTATCCTAATAGTATTTTCTAGATTAATTTACCTAAAGATGGGATAAAATAATCTCGACGAAATTCAGCGAATATGATTTTCGTTATCCCCTTATATTTGTATAAACAATGAATGGTCACCAAATGTTTTTAGATCGGCAGGTTTGACAAAAGACCTGCAAGTCCTTTCCCTCTCAAACCATTCAGATTGGTGTATGCATTCTCCTTACGTGACAATGCCTTCAAAGCTGTGAAAAAGGATTGGACCTTCTCGACAACACAAGTGAGCTTGAAAGTAGGTCATTAATGATGAAAAGAGGCTTTCATATTCCTTGTTCAAAAAGAAACGATAACAAACTGGAGTTGGGAGCAAAGCACGATACAGCAATAAAAGATACTGCTATTCTTGTAGGACGTTCACCATGATCATGAAGATGGCATGCCAAAAAGGAGGTATGGCCTTGGGTGGAAGCATCAGTAACGAAGATAAAAGATCGTCATACATATGCCTATCAGAGTAGAGATTTACCTTTCACCCTCAAGCGCAGTCTGCTTCTTTACAATATCATTTGACCTGAACATGATAGCAGCAATCAAAATTGTAACAACAAAAACCTTGCAAATGCTGCCGAATGAAAACAATCAACAAAAGCCAAGAGAACGGAATAATTTGCTCAATCCACCTGGCAGCTTGCTGTATATCATATCTCTGGTAACAAGACTCAACAGCCCCACCATCTGTAGGCCCTGTATCCGTGTTGCCATTCACCTGCTGAGAAACTCCATCTGCCATTCCTCTAGCGCCCGATTGACTCTCCAATTGAAGCTGCAGACCCAGACCTTGAAATTGGCCTCCCGAATACTTCATTCTGCCCATCTGCTTCCCTCAACAGCTGGTGATGGCAATAAAGTCCCAACTCTATCATGCT
This sequence comes from Solanum ossicruentum, assembly GCA_025774065.1. Classification (NCBI taxonomy): domain Eukaryota; kingdom Viridiplantae; phylum Streptophyta; class Magnoliopsida; order Solanales; family Solanaceae; genus Solanum; species Solanum ossicruentum. The sequence goes on along the minus strand of JAOTQR010000109.1, from coordinate 3,876,003 downwards.
CCTGCTCGCCAGCACCAATAATCCTAATTGAAACTTCACTGGAGCCACTAGCAGAAGCTGGTGATGCCCCCCATCATCCACACCGGGCTGAAATTGACTGTTTATCAAACTATCCGCTTCTGACTGACTTGATCTTGTCCTTAAAATTCCAGAAATTCCAAAAACGTGGATAACAGTGAACGAATTAAATTGGCAGCAGATAATTGTACTCCATGCCTTCTAGCATTACTAACAATATTGCTACTTGATGATGAAATACCTCTCTGAGCGTCCAAATTTGCACCGCACCCTAACCCTAGACCTAACCCTTCGATATGGAAATGCCGTGGAAGAACCTAACCGATCAACCGGAGAATGATTCCTCAAGAAATGACGATCAACAACCACTTCATCCATATTACTTTGATGAAGAAAATGAAGAACAATCAGTCAACGCGGTGAATCAACAGTGCTTCAGAATAAATGGAAAAATCAATTGATCACAAAGTCGAAGATGGGGTGGGGTGGGGGGCTATGTGACCTTTTTGGGCTCTCTTGGTTTCTGGCTGTCTGAAAAGAAATATGCGCCCGTGTTAACTCGTGAGAGTATCCTACCTTGAGATCGTAGAACCAATAATAGGCGATATCACAAGAGATTCAAAATTTTTAGATACGGAACTTTGGAAGTATCTAAGACACAACTTATTTCGAATTCTTAACAGTCTAGCAACAGGATCACATGCAAAGTTTTATGATCACCATGCCTATATGGTGTAATAGGTTTAAAGCTGTAAAAAGCTTGATAATTCCACAGAACCTACTAAACAAAATGTAATTGTCCTAATCCAAGAAACAAAATCTAACAAACAGAAATTATGTTAGTTGGCATGTTCCCTTATGAAAAGAAGTATGGCAGGATAAGGGAACCTGCTTGATCCAATACAGGCTATTACTCCATAACCGCAACTCCTCCAGCAGCTTTGATCTTTTCTATTATTTCATTCGCCTCCTCTTTGGTTACTCCTTGCTTAAGTATAGCAGGAACCTTTTCGACCAGGTCCTTGGCTTCCTTCAGACCTAGACTCGTGAAGGATCGAACCTCTTTGATCACCTTGATTTTTGCAGTAGCATCAAATTTCTCCAACTTGACGTCAAATGCTGTTTTCTCTGCTTTCTTCTCCTCAGCCTTTGCCGCTCCACCACCTGCTCCTCCCACTGCACCCATATCCATGCCTTCTACTGAAATTTGTTTCAATTTAGGGAGCTTTAGTATCTCCCTGAGTAAAGGACTAATTTGTCTACGTTCCTCTGGGGGTAAAGCAGCAATACGTTCAGCAAGCTGAACTATCTTGTCTGACGGTGGAGGCCTAGGGCCATATGGATCATAGACAGCAGGATATTTGTACCTTATGGGCTTGGCATTGGGATCTCTGGGAACAAAATCAGGTTGAAATGAACGGGACTGCAGAGGCCCTATAATTTCACGAAGAGCTGTACAGGTTTGGATGGGTCTTAACCGTGCGATGAGCTTCATGCTTAAGATATCACTTTCCAAGCAATAAATTGCAAAGCTTGATCAGAATTTCATATGTGTGTTGTTCTAATCCAGAAGAACTCAGATGACTTGGACTTCAACCACTTGGTAAAGCTTGTGTTTTACACTCTTACCTTGAAAGGAAAAATAGACATTCAGCTGATCTATTAGAAACGATAGATACACTCTAATCATCTTGGTAAAAGGCAGCCAATGAACATATGCACCACATCTATCAATACACACATACACATTAACTGCTCAGAAACAACTTTTATAGGTTTAGTTTATGAAAGGCACTAATAGAAGTTCCTGAAATTTATAAGTTGAAACGAAATAGACAGTGATATAACTAAAACCAGGGAAAAGTACCGCGTTAGACTGACATGATCGTCAGTGTATTATAAACGCACCAAAAAGGCAAATTTAACATTTTAGTTTACAAAACAATTTATGAAAGATGTACGGATAACAACAACAACAACAAAGAATGAACAAGACTGAAACTAAAGTGACAACTTCCTCTTAGTTATCTACAGAGGTCCAAAATAAGGCAGCTCACAGAATCTCTTTCAAATAAGGGCTTCAAAATTGCAAATCCTCCAAAAGAATGAACCCCCAAAATTCAAAGCTCAAATAGAAAAACATATATATACATCGAAGACTCAATAAAGTAATAAGTTGGACTAAACAAAGAACCAAAAACAGTGAGCAGAAGAGTGAAGATGAAGGAGATACATACATAAAAAGAGACGGCAGATCTGATGTAAAATGGGAATTGTGAGATCGATAGCACACTTGGAAACAACAAAACACCCTACAATATAAAAAAAAAATAGGCATTTATTGTTATATTAATTAAAACAAATACTCCCCTAACCCATTTTAGTTGTCATGTTGCTCTTCGAAAGTCAATATCTCCATCCATCTTTATTTCTCCTCTATTAATTTGGCATAGGGATTAAGAAATAGGATTTATGGTTCATGAACACGGAAGGAAATCAGAGATTGCAAGATATAAACGAAGAAACTTACGACTTCAAATCCTCCGACGAAAGAAATCGCCGCCGTGAGAAGTTGGGAGACGAGAGCGTTACCGTCCGGCGGAGTGCGGTGATCCGAACTAGACGGGCAAAATTTGAAATTTAGGGTCCAATAATTGGGCCTGAAAGTGAATTGGACTCATGGACAGTCCTTTGCTAAATGGCCCAAATGCACATAAAAGTTGCACTTTTGACCATGAAACCGGCTGTTTTCTAATTTTTGTCCTTTCGAATGACTAGTCTTTAAATTTTGCCATTAACAATTAAATTTATGTTTAACAAGATATAAGTTCTTTAAGAGCGCAGAGCATAATTTGTCGAATATTAATTTCAAAAATTAAATATAGTGCTAATAGCAATATTAATTAGCGTCAGGGTGCAATTTATACTTGCTAATTGCTATACATAAAAGTAGGAGATATGAAATTAAATTTGTGGTCAAAAATCTAATTATTTACCATCTAAATCTAAATTTTGGTGTTACAATCATTAAGATAAGCTTTGAATTTTATTTTATTTTCTAATAATTTTTATAATCCAATATTGAAAAGGTATGATCCAAGACATAAGTATAGACTGAAATTTTGACTTCTGTTTGCCTCATGCGCAAACCACAAACCTTCCAGGTCAAAAGTTAAAAGTTGTTAAGCTTAAAGTTTATTCGATGAATCAAATAGGATTAAAAGTTTAAGAACACCTAAATCCAAAGTTATTCTTATCAATTACTCATAGAAATTGAATGAACTAGACACCTTTTTGCATATGTCTTTAACAAATAGCCATTATTATGAACTTAAATCTTAGATTAGTGACAAAATGTTTGGTAGTTGGTACAACCAAAAAGTAGAAAGGACAATTTTGAACAGATAATATGTTTGTTACATTGAAAATTTTTTGCTTTATTTTGTATTATGACGTCATATTTATGTATACTATCACAAACCACTTTCATAAATTATAAGAATTCAAATTTAAATTGGTGTAGTTTTATCAATCAATAAAGTCAAGTTGTATTTTCATTGCACTTGGCATAAAATTTTGGATGGGAATGGGTGGTCCACAAGTCACAACTTGCACTTATTTTTGGTTTTATCTGTTTATTTATTGCATTTTCCAAAGTCAACAATGGAATGCAAATTTGGTATCTTATATCATCCATCAGTCTTCAAATCAGGTAATTAAATAATGAATGAAGTGGATTGAAAATCATAAAGTTTTAAATTTCGATTTCATCAAAAGCCAAATATATTAAGTGCTTTCTTCACATCTGTTCAAAAATTAGTGAACAGTGATATTCTATATCTGTCCTGGTGAGAGATAGCATGTAGTCCACAAAATTTATCGAGATAACTACGAGCTAGATCCAGCACCACATTTATAAAAAATCAAAATCTTGATAGGCAATAACCCAACTTGGCTTGGCCATGATAGTAAGTAAAAAGTATAAACTACTACATCCTATATGTTGACAATTTGAAGTGCCATTGCTAAAGAGGAAAACAAAAGAATCAAGAAAATGGATACAAATGAATCAAAATATGATAGAAAGAGTGAATTAAAAGCCTTTGATGAAACAAAAGCTGGTGTCAAAGGACTTGTTGATGCAGGAATCAATAAAGTCCCTCAGATATTCATTACACCTCCAGATAAAACAACTTCCACCACAGAACAGTTCATATTTCCAGTCATAGACCTCCAGGGGATTGATGATGATCAAATTAATCGAAAAAAGGTCGTTGACAAAGTCCGCGATGCATCAGAGACTTGGGGTTTCTTCCAAGTGATCAATCATGGCATTCCAAGTGATGTCATGGAAGAAATGATACGAGGTGTTTGTAGTTTTCATGAACAAGATACTGAGATCAAGAAACAATGGTATACGCGAGAGTTTACTAAAAGCGTAGTTTACAACAGTAATTTTGATTTGTATAGTGCACCAGCAACTAATTGGAGAGATACTTTCTTCTGCATTATGGCTCCTAATCCTCCTAGTCCTGAAGAACTACCTCCAATCTGTAGGTATGTCATTTATATGATACATAGTCTAGGATCTCGATCAAATCCTCTTCGTTGAAAAATTATATGGTGCATATAGCATGAGGGAGTTCTTATGTATACATAGGATAAAAAGAATCATTATATATATATATATATATATATATGAAACTCGTTGAATCCTCTTGTCATAAGACCAGTAGCAAAGCCTGAAATTTCACTAACGGTGTTCATGGGTGGTCAAGATTTTAAAATGGCTTAAAATTTGCTTTAGGTCACACATTTGAATCCCAGTTGTGACACACTATCAATTTCTTGAAACCTCGTGTTAGAATTCCTGATTCCGCCGCTGATACTGTTTTGTGTTTTCTTTGCGATATGGTAAAGGGATATCATTGTTAAATACTCTGAGGAAGTGAAGAAACTTGGGAGTTCCTTGTTTGAATTATTAGCAGAAGCGCTTGGGCTCGATAGAAACTATCTGAAAGACATGGATTGTGACAAAGGACTTTCAGTTGTATGTCACTATTATCCAGCTTGTCCAGAACCAGAACTTACCTTAGGTGCTAGTAAACATGCTGATGATGGATTCTTGACTGTGCTTCTTCAAGACCATATCGGGGGGTTGCAAGTTCTTCATCAAAATCATTGGGTTGATGTTCCCCCTACCCCTGGTGCTCTTGTTGTAAATATTGCAGATCTTCTCCAGGTAAGTCTTCTCTCCAATCTGCATCGAAAATGAGTAAGTGATCATTAAAATTCATGCAAGTTGAATATCGAAAATGAGTACTTCTGTGGCTTAAATGAGTGCTCCAATACTAATGTTGCTGTCATGAAAATGTGCAGTTAATATCAAATGACAAGTTTAAAAGTGTAGAACATCGTGTACTGGCAAATCGTGTTGGTCCAAGGATATCGATAGCATGCTTCTTCTCCACATTTTTCCTAGCATCTTCGAGACTTTATGGTCCTATTAAGGAGTTGTTGTCAGAAGAAAATCCCTCAAAGTACAGAGAAACAACAATTCAGGAATATGCTGCCTATTTTACTGCAAAGGGACTCGATGGGACTTCTGCTCTACAACATTTTAGAATTTAAATTGTCATAATGAGAATGAAAGAGATGGATGGATGAACTACATTTTCATTTGTCTTTTCGTGCTGGTGAATATGTATTTATCTTGTAATACATGTAGATAATTACTACTTATGCATTGTAATCTCAAAGTTACAAACAATCTCATAGTTGCTTTCTTGATTATTTTTAGTTTCCTCCTACTCGAAAATTCAATCATCAGCCTTCTTTTCAAAGTTTAAAGGAAAAAGGGAAACTACTACTGTTCATGATCAAGTGAATCCTATGCATTATAATGACGACAACAACAACTACGACTCACTCAAAAGCAAGTTGAGTCAACTATATGACTGTCACTTCAGTCAAGTACATTCTGTAACGCGAGGATTCATCATTAATTCACTAGTTTTTAGTTGGCAGTCAACTTACTGCAATCCTCCTCCTTTATCCGAGCTTGGGACTAACAATGTGAGCAAGTTCTGATGAAGAATTTAGATTAGTAGCATTGCCAGTAATACCAATGATGTGTTTCCTCTTCCTCCATTGCTTTCTGGATCAGAACTTTGAAGTGGTCAATGTTGTCAGCTGATGCAGAATGTAATAATGAAATTTTGACAATGACATTTGTCTTGAAGCTGACTTTGTTTAAAGATGTCAATTCTTAGCTACATGTTGATTTGTCTGTTTCTTGGATTTTGACCAACATTTAGGTGATGTGCAAATAAGTTTGTGTATATCTTACTAATATTTACACGGTATTCGATTCATCTGAGGCATAGTTAACTCTAAATATAACTTTTTAAGAAGAAAATGGAGATGATCAACACAAATGAAATTCATGTTACAAGTGAAGCAAAGTATGACAGAAAGGCTGAACTGCAAGCTTTTGATGAGACGAAAGCCGGTGTTAAGGGACTAGTCGATGCAGGTATCACCAAAGTACCAAGAATGTTTGTGCAACCATCAAAGATTGAAGATTCAACAATTGACAGCAACAAGAAATTCAAGTTTCCAATAATTGATCTTGATGGCATCAAGGAAGATCCAATCAAGCGAAAGAAGATAGTTCAGGAAGTCGGTCAAGCATCCGAGGCTTGGGGATTTTTCCAAGTGATCAATCATGGGATTCCTATTCATGTTCTGGAGGAAATGAAAGATGGGGTTATCAGGTTCTTTGAGCAAGATACTGAGGTGAAGAAGCAGTGGTATACGCGAGACTTGACAAAAGTTTTCACATTTAACAGCAATTTTGACCTGTTTGGAGCACCAGTAACCAACTGGAGGGACACTTTTACTGCCACCACAGCTCCTATACCTCCAAAACCTGAAGAATTACCTTCTGTCTTCAGGTATTATATGGTCAATATAGTCATGCCATAAGTTGCAATATACAGTCCGACCCTCTATAACAACATGAAACTTATATTTGGGATAGACTTTTCATGTTATATTATATGTTCTCTATAACAGTATTTTTCAGTAGCATCCAAAATATATTCTGAGAAATGGCGTCATTACAGAGAGGTTTGACTGTATTGTGTTTTTACTTGTTAATTGTGCATTTATGATAGGGATATTCTCCTTGAGTACACAAACCAAGTGATGAAATTAGGTGACATTCTATTTGAAGTACTGTCTGAGGCGATTGGCCTCAAACCAAACCACCTCAAGGATATGGGGTGCGCTGAGGGGCTTACAGCATTAGGCCATTATTATCCAGAATGCCCACAACCCGAACTTACTCTAGGCACCAGTAAGCATGCTGACAATGATTTCCTCACCGTACTTCTCCAAGACAATATAGGCGGTCTCCAAGTCCTACATCAAAACCATTGGGTAGATGTCCCCCCTACTCACGGAGCTCTCGTGGTCAATATAGGAGATCTTCTACAGGCAAGTAGTGTTACATTTAAGCATACCTGTTTCAGAAACATACATATCTTATTACTTATGATATTTTTGACTCAAATCATTTTCAGCTTATATCAAATGACAAGTTCATAAGTGTTGATCATAGAGTACGGGCAAATAAGGTTGGTCCAAGGGTATCATTGGCATGCTTCTTCATGACAAATTTTGTGCCAACACAGAGGTTGTATGGACCTATCAAGGAGCTTGTATCGGAACATAATCCTCCAAAGTACAGGGAGACGACGATTAAGGAGTTCACAACTTATTTCAATAACAAAGGACTGGACGGCACTTCCACTCTGTTGCATTTTAGGCTCTAGACTAAATAGTTCAAGCAATTATTGGTGCAAATATAATAGGGAAGGTGTGTATTGGAGTAGTTGTGGAAATGAAAGATTTTTTATCAAATAAGGTTTGTACAACTATATATGTTAAAATGTGTATTCTTATTATGTAAGCATCAATAAATTCTACTCAGAGTAAGTAATTTTCATGATTATGCTTACATGCTTTTCTTGAATAATTATGTTCACTACTCATATGGAGAGGAAGAGGGGATTTACATATGGTTTCCATTGACCTTGAAAAAGCTTACGACTGATGACCTTAATTGGTCCTGACTGAAACCACTTATTGGATCCAGGCCACCATTCTTTGCACCCGTCTGGCCCAGTTGGTCACTTCTGGCATCCCATTTTCTTTTTCTTCTTTGGATCACACTTAGTCACAGCTCGTATCACCCTCATCGTCCTATCAAGTGGTTGCGTCTAGCATCACCCTTTGGCCCGGTGGCTACTCATAACGTCCTATCAATTGATCATGCTAGCACGCCTCATGATGTCCAGGCCATCACATGTAACTTGCAAGTTATACATCATCTATATACTTGGAAAAGCTCAAGTACCCTTTGTCTGTTGGAAACATCCTATTAGCCCGTTTAACTCACCCTTTTCTTTTCATTTCTATTGTTGTATCTCATCAGCCTTTCCCAAGTCCTAAACTCCGACTTATAAACTCAAAACTGGTTGGAAATGGCCACATTGAGCTGGTTCAACTAGACGTTTCCCGCTGATCTAGATTTCACAAATTGTCAGCTTCTGTCCTTTTGGTCGTTTTTATTATGGCATCCTAGAGATGTTTACTGCACAGAGTGTATTAAAATGATGACCCTATATCATTCAGGCTTTTATCATTCTGCAATCCTCAACACACACGACGTTAAGGGAGGAGATGATTTATGGGATCTGGCAAAGAGAAGTTACACATCATTTATGAACGCCAAGAACAACAACAAGCATTTTTCAGACATGGGGGACCTGAATTTCCTCATGTGCAAGGCCATTGATGATCCCGGCTTAACGCCATCCTCTTCACTAAGAACTTCTCTGATCTCTGTTTTTGAAAACTCCGTGATCGATAACTCCAGCACACTACACAAGGAGATCGGATTAGAAGATTTCATCCGTGCATGGGGTAGGCCTTCTATTGCCATATTCGACACTATTAGAGACGGACAGTTGAATTGTGCATGTGTTTATCCCTTCCCCTTGCATTCTAAGGAACAAATGCTGGAGCTCATTGGTGAAATGAAAAGAATCGTTGTTGATTGGTAGCAAATTACAGGGGGAATTGTTTGGGACTAAAACATACATTATGTACCATGTGTTCAATGAAAATGCAATAAACTTCCTGAAAAACAGTTTGTTTTTTACATCATAATTTCAAATTCTTGTTCTTTTCTCGCTTATTTCAAGTTGAAGTATATGAGCCATCGATGACGTAACAAAATTTTACACTAATCATGTCAATTTAACCAGTTATAACAGGTTATATTCTTAAAGAACATTTTTCTCTAATGAGTTATTAGTATATTCATTGTATCTTTAAACACATTCACATATGATAAATTTAGAAACATTCCATGAGTCATTCAGACTCTACTACACAACCTCCTTTGTCCTAAAACACCACAAACACCAGTTGTAACGCCGAGTCAACACTGCAATACCGGTTTCACCATCCAAAGTACGAAGGGCGGTTGATAACATTGATAATTTAATGTTGAATATATATAATTAATAATATATTCAAATAATATGTTCACATACAAGCCCAATAGGTGTAAACATGATTA